>JANHFK010001993.1:348655-360769 GCA_036250565.1 Sibynophis collaris | reverse complement strand
CATCCATCTATCTATCTATCTATCTATCTATCTATCTATCAATCTATCTATCTATCTATCTATCATCTATCGCTTTTGCTGCCTAATTCTTACTCATGCCCCTGGTCCATTGAATCTAACACAGTTATTTCTGAATATCACATCCATCAACTATCATAAAAAAACCTATATATTGAGGAAAATACACCTTGATGAGTTGGTGGTGTTGTGGTGGAAAGGCTATAATGGAGAATTTGATATACACTGGAAACCAAACATAACATACTTAGTGAAAATAATATAGTATAGGTACTCAGATACCCTGCATGTATTATGATCCAATCTGGAACTCTTTAGTAATTACACGGCTGGCACAGTGAGAACATGAGTTTTGGATCATTCTTTAATCACAGCACTAACTGCCCAATGAGTTGTATTACTCTTTCTTGTGCTAATTTATGGGTCTTTATTCCTACCACTTTTCTCTCACCAAAATGCCTTCCTGAACTGCTGGCATTTCATTTCTTAATTTGACCACCCAGTAGCACATGGCAACTTGCCTCTTTTTACTGTCAAACTGTGCCCTGGAAGGCCTTGGCATGATCCCAACCTCACCACTTTTTATGTGATACCCCTACTCAATCTGTCATCTCTTTTCCTGTTGTGTGACTTTTCTTGCTATGTGCAGGAAGAGGGACATTGTGCTTGCTAGTCTACCAGAAGTTTTTAATTTGTTTTGGTATAGGGTTTTCCATGGGGCAGAGAATTGGGGAAGACTACTAAAATTTTGTTTGGAAAAAAATAGTAGAATCTAAGGCATTTTCAAGTAAGTGATAAGAAAATTTTCCATAGCTTAAGATAATCTTTCTTAAAATTCATAAATAAAACAATACCAATAATTATTTTATTAGGACTGGGGAGTATTGCTTGCTATTAAAATATTTACCTCATCAATTACAGTGTTTTTTTTTGTTTTCTACAGGTTTATTTATTTATTTAAAACTTTTATTTTAAGCCATTCAAATTAAATAGATCTTGCTCATTGAACAATTTATTTTCTACTTATCATGAATCTGGACTTAAAACTTTTTTTAAGGGACCCATAGGCCCAATTTATTTGCCATTAATTTAAGAAGCTTTTAAAGCCTGACATCTGTTTTCATGTTTTTATAAACTACTAAAAAATATATGACTTTAGGGTTTAGTATACTTCTCAAGATGAAATTTACCTACCAGTAACACACAATATATTTTTGTTTGGGTTAAGTTCTACTGAGTTCAATGGAGTTTACTTCTGAGTAGATATGTCCATCTTCATCCATGTTATCAGCCCTAAATCCATTGCTCCTTCAGAAATAATGGCATGAATCATAAGTATAATGGAATGTCAATGGAATGCACAAGACTGAGGGAAAGCAGTTTAGTACACCTTGCGTGTTAAAATCGATGGGTAGAACTCCGCTGTTATTTACAAGCAACCCACATAAATTCACAACATAAGCATAAGAATGATGAAATTTGCTGCATGCTTGCTTAGTGGATATTGTTTTTAATTTCACAAAGCAGCAAGTAGAATATCTCAGTAAATGTATTAAATGCACGTGCAAATGAAGCAGGACATAATGGTTGAAAGAATCAAGTCTTATGGAGGAACATTTTCTGCTACATAGGATGGATGATGGTATAAAGCTCATGGAAAGCACAATAAGTGGGTTAATTTCATAAAATGAACTTCATTCAAACTGTACTTCTGGAAAGCCCAGCTTTGTGGGAATTATCTGAGGCAATGAGAATTAATATTTATAAATAGAGAAATCATGGAAAGGTTAATAGTTTTTCAGAAATCTGTTTTAGTAGAATTCTTTCTAAACAGCCAGCACTAAGAGATGAAACAAAAACAATATGGACACCTGATTGACAACACTACTTCTGTGCAAATTATTGCATTAAATGAATGTGAATTAAATAATAAAAAGTTAAGCAGTTGCACAGGATTGGGTTTACATCTGTTAAAAATTTCATAGCCCCCCAAGAATGAAAAGAAAGAACTGTTCACCATTCTCATTTTCACTTGATGCATCACATAATACTAGTTAATATTTATCAGAATTCTGATATATTTCATTAAAAAGAATTTTCACAATCTGACAATGTAAAAAATCTAACCTTCCATGTTAGAGTTATGATGGGAATGACAAACTTTGGATGAAACAGTACCAAGGGCTAGATTAACAAATTGAATTTTATCCAGTTTCGCTAGCTGGGATATTATGAGGCTTTCAGTTCAAAATTTCTGGGCAAAAACATTTGTTCCTAATCATGATGATGTCAAAATAACAAAACAGCTGATGTGACATGACTGCAAGCTCTACTTTTTATATTTGTATTGTGATATCACAAGAGTATATAAATGATAGAGCTTGAGTTGTGACATCACAATGCACTTTTTGTTATTCCTCTTTTCTCCTCCATAATTGCCTCTATTTTGGGGGAGCATTGGATTAGAGAAAGTTGTGCAGATCACACAGTCTGTGTTCTGCCTGTCATCTAATCCTCAGCACCAGTGATCTTCATTTGATAATGGATGGCCATCTGCGAAACAAATTAGATTCATAGAGTAAGTCACACAGAGACTATCTTTATGTAGCACTTGGCCTCACTGAATATTGGGACAACTTTTAGTGCTGAGGCATGTTTCACTAATTGCCTGACTGACCTAACATGTATGTACTTTGCTGTTCCACGTTGAGCATTTTTCATAAATGTTTCCAAGGAACAAGATAAGATAAGTGAAATTTAATACAAAAAAAAAAGGTTTATCATTTTGAGGACTTTGAAGGGGGGAGTAAGGGAGGGTTAGAAAAGAAAAATTTTGTTAAACAAATTAATTTCAATAAGTCCCTTGTAATGAAACAAATATTGTGCAAGTCATTCAATATGTTTCGTGTAATTTCTTAAAAGTTATTCCTTATGCTTCAAGGAAAACAAAGGGCAGTCCTGGCAAAATGTCTTGGACTTTTGGTTTTTATACATTTTGAAATGAGCTGAGTTTAAGATGGTTTTTACACAGGGATTTGTGGTTTTCTAACTGTCATGTACATTTTTGCTTCAGAAGCTTCCTTGGAGTCCCAGAAGCTGTATAAAAAAACTGAAGGAAATAATGCAATTTAGCTAGTAGTGTAGCTGAAAATGAGACCAAGTGCCTGCTAGGCAGTTTCATTAAAATTGGGGAGGGTGGTAAAACATAGCAGGATGTGATGCCAGAGGTTCAGTTTCTGCATATGGAAAACTAAAATATTAAAGGGTCTCAGTTTTCAATAAATATACTGTGTAGGAAATATTTCATCCATTTATGTGAAGATCATTTAAAATTCGTTTATATTGTTTTACAGCTTCACAAAGAGACAACAGGGAAAAAAGTAACATAGCAAATAGTACAGGGGCTTATGACTATGAAAATTTAATTGTTTAGTCGTGGTGCTTTATAAAATTGTCTAGAAGCCAAATACTCTGATCTTAAACATAGTGGGTAAGACAAACCAGGATTTTTAATTAGAATTGTTGAACAAATGCTGTGGCTTGGTTTATGTATCATGCCAAACCATAATGTGTGGGTTTACACATCACACTATGGCAGAAAAGAGCAAACCACATTGTGGCTTATTGTTCTGTGTGAACCAGTGCCCTGCTTTGTAAGCTTCAGCATGGAGCTTGCTAAACAGTTCTAGATTATTATTATTTTCACCTATATAATTGATTTTACTGAGAATGTATAAAATAGAGGATATAGAAGCTAGATGTCTCTGGGCTGCAAAAGCAAAGCATCATTTTACAATCTTCAGTTCCAGGAAATAAAAATACAGAAACTTCATTGCCCATATATTGCCCATTGCTTCGTGTCTTTGCTGGTTTTTTCTTAACTGAACGTTTATTTCACCTCTTGGGTAGGGTTGAATATTAAATCCGAGAAGCCTTGGGTTGCTGAAAAGTATTATTAGTAAGCCCTATATAAGGACAGTGGGGGTGTGGCTCTTACACACAAAAAGTGTGACTTGTGAAGCTATCCACTGTCCTTTGCAACTAGCTGATCAACCAGACCCATGGCCAACAATGAACCCATCACTATTCAAGCTCTTTGGAGCAGAAAAAGGCTTTTTGAACCTAAGCTGCTTTCCAGTGTAATAAATACAAGCCAAATCTAAACTACACTCCCTTGCTGACAAAAGTACTCAAATGTAACCCCAATGATATTAATAACACCCTGCAAGATGGGAAGGTTGTCAAATCATATTCAAATAACTATTAATCTATGTAGTTGCTGATGGCAGATATGCACATGAATTCCCTTAGAATAGCAGGCTATTTACTTATTTGTTGCAGACATTCTGTTATACAATGAACTCTGCATTTTCAAGGCCACATTATCTAGGATGGGATGAGGGAGCGATTCTCATAGATTGTTGCATTAAAAAAAAAGAAAGAAAGAAACATTACGTCCCCCTTCTCTCTTTCTTTGCATCTTACTTGCTCCCTCATCTTTATTAGGAAAGCGACCCGCTTTCTTTTGTTGGGGGCAACTTTTGTTCCTTGGTCTGGGACCCAGCCTTAAATTAAGTGTCGGCCTTATTACCAAACATATCTGCTCAGTGCGTCGCTGCTCTGCCAACAGTTTGCCAAGGAGCATTTTATCCCCTTTGGGAAGGCTGAGCAGCATGAAAAATATCCAGCCTGTTGTGTCAAAGTGGTTTTCCTCCATCCGCAGGCTTGAATTCCTTTCGTCTCTCTGAACCGCCTTGCTCTTGAGGACTCAAAGCTGCCAAGCCATGATGTCAAGCAGCCTTTTCTTTCCCTTCCCCCCTCAGTGCCCACATTCAGCTGTGTGGCTGTTTCTCTCTCCCAACCCCCAGCCTTCTTGCATCTGAAAAATCCCAGTTGATTCAAAAGGTTCAGGCAGTTCTGAGTGGCCCACATTAGCTGGGCATGTTTCCTTTCTACCAGATGAATGAAAGGGGCTCACAATACAGCTGCCTCCCACGGACACACTCTACACCGAAATGCAAGGCCCTGCCCAAACCGTAAGAGCCTGGGCAGCATAAATAGGATCACAATACAAGACTGTAATTATGCCAGAGATTTTTCCAAATTCAGCTTGTCAATTGTATGAGACTCTCAACTTCACTTTTAGGCTTCATCATTCCAACTATCGTATTTTAGGCTGGAAAGCAGCATCTACTCAAAGCTCTGGGGCAGAGAGATGTCCAAGAAGGTCTGAATGGACAATGGATGTCTTGCTTACTGTTTCCTGGTTCACAGTCACCACATGCAAATCGCTTTACCTCACCAACACTCTGTCTGCCAGGCCTCTGCTCCTTCTCCCCTTTCACCCTTGTATTAATTTGCAGTTAGTGTAGAAAACAATATGCTTTTAAATAGAGGTAACAATGCATTCAGGCTTGAAGAATTTTCCCCCAAGAGAGTCCACAATGGAGAGCCAGTGAAAGCAGATATATAGACTAAAACCATTTAAGGTTTGCCACTTTAAAAGCCTGACTGACAGGATTTCTGATTTCAGGACGTTATAGATTTTAAGGTTGGGAAAGGACATTGAGGACCATCTAGTCCAGGGTTGAAGGTGTGAAGAACCATTTAATACAACACTTTTTCAATAAATCCAGCTTTCTCAATGTTTCCTTGCATTGTGTTCAGTGTTCATTTGTGCTCATTTTCGTGTGTGAGTTGTTAAGGGAGGCATGTATATTAAGAATATACTAAAAGGAAGTGTGATGGCAAAAAGTTTAGAAACCCTGATCTAACCCATCCTTCTACCTAGTACAGGATTTAAAGGCAATTTCAGGCATAAGCAGGCATTCATTATTTCATAGTCAGCGCATTTTTTGTGATGGTGTGGTTAATATGATGGCAATGAAATATACTCATATCCACTTCAAGTGGTCATTTTCTTGCCTATAATACATGCTACAACTGATCATCTATTCTTCTAAGAAAGTCACACTAGGTGCTTAGTATCTAGTTATTAAGCATGATGACAATAAGACATTTGCTGAATGGACAGTGAAATACTTTTTTTTTAATTGATGCAATAATTTTGAAAGTCTACAGTGTTTTTCTTTCACCAGATATGAAGTGAGTCTGTATTACTGGCAACTTTCAACTTACAATTGTTCATATAGTGAGTGTTTAGTAAAGTTACAACGGCACTGAAATATTAGATTCTTACATCAAATTACTCCCTGATTTTAAATGCTTTTTTGGTGTTTCTCCATAATCTGCATTGAATGGCTTAAACTGTTTTTTTTTTCTTTCCAGAGAACAAAGTTTTATATTAATGATTTAATATTTCTCAGTGTCTATGTAGATTTCTGTGTATACTGCAGAACACCCTTTGTCCTCTCAATTACTAAGCCTAGTGAATGAACCCTACTGTTTGCTGGTATGCACACCTGTGCAAAGGGGAGGGAAGGCAAACTCCTGTTTTTGATGTAAGAGGCCCATTTGCTGATCTGAATAACCTCAACAATCCATTCACACCTTTGTCTTTCTTCTTTCAAGGTCTGAGGTCCCTTTTTCCATGTCTTTGTTTTTACTTGACAAGTCACACATGTTCTGAATAGCTGCTCCAAGCCATTCAACATTTATATATGTGTGTCTGTGCTTGTGTGTTTGAAGGGGGGAAGAAGAGGAAAGGAGGCTGATAAGCTTGGACAAGTTGAACAAAACAGACTTCTGATCTTTTTGGTCCAGAAACCTTTACGGATTCGTGGACACAGGTCATGGTCCAGGCAAGTGGCACTTCCAGGATTAAACTGCCCAGACTTCTTTTTTCTCTAGCAACCCTTTTCACAGCTCGTTCTCTCGTGTTGCTAAATTGTGTATCTTCCAAACACTGATTTATTTGTTTATTTATTTGACTTTATTTATTTGAACCATCTCACTTAGAAGTGACTAAATGGAGAGAGAAAAAGAGGGAAACTGAAGGAGTGGTCTAGAGAGGATTTCACAATTGTGTACATCATATACTTCCCGTAGAAGAGAAAAACCAGTCTTTCCAATTATCCTATAGCTCAGTAAATGAAATGAGACAGTAAACAACTTTCTTCCCCCAAGAAAAAGGCTTGGGGAAAAGTGAGGGAGGAGTTTAAGGTGCTACTTTTCTTCCACTTTCTTGTTCCCAACTGGAGCTTGTAACTAGTCGATTATGCATAAAAACAAGGCAGGTAGAATGGATGAGAACATTGTTGTAAACAAAGAAATGGGAATGTTGAGATTGATGCCCAGATAATCAACCCTTAGGAAGGAAATGGCAGCTGCAGGAAGAAAAACCTTTGTAGATCTCACAGATTATAAAAGATAGGAGTAATCCTGTAGTTTCTTTCTGTTGGGCATTGGTCTTATGATGTACATACCTTTGCATGCTTTCCTGTGCGTGATGGGTTTGGTCATATCCCGATAGTAGCCTTCTTTACAATAGTGGCAGTGACGACCAGCTGTGTTGTGTCGGCAATTAAGGCAAACACCCCCACTCTTCCGACCAGATAATTTGTAGAGTTCCATGTTAAAACGACACCTTCTGGCATGCAGGTTGCAGTTACAAGCTGGAAGGAAGGAGGAAAAATAGAGGGGTAAAGGTTGGTGGTTCTTCAGATCCTGATAAATTTGGCATAAAATGGTACATTGTCTAGATATATTATCAGCAAACATGTATAAAATAGCAACAAGCCACCAATTCCTGGTCACCCACCTTCTATAACATTGTATGTCATCTTCTGCCCTGGAAGTTACTTTAATAAGACTTTAATCAAAATGTTAGTTTTTTTCTTGCTTTCTCTAAAAACTATCAAGAAAACAACACAACAAAGTTTCCTTAAAGTGGTGCGCTTTACAAATATGTTGGAAATTGCACAAATCCATGCCACGTATCCCTGGTTCATCATTATGCACGTTTGATATATGGTTTATTAATCTGTTTAGGAATATTGAAACTTTCAAATCCATTCTAGTTTCCTAGGTTTAGTTCATGCTGCCAGTGGGAAATAAAGGCATGACATTTACTTATTGTATTTGATAACTGATACTATTAACTCTTTGAGTTTAATGAATTCCTGCCGATATAATTCGATTCTCTCACTCAACTGCATCCAAAACTTCTGTTTCTAAATTCTGTGTAGAGTGTTCATTTTCAAAATCTTTACAGAACCTGAATCCATTTCTGTAAACCCCAGTTCAACACATAAAGCCATAATTTTGTTCTAAGTTTATATTTTAAGCAAATACATCGTAACAAATATACTTACATAAACTATCCGGGAGATTTGAAAAAAAACAACAACAGAGGGATATTCAGCCTGTTCATTTAAGAGCAGTTACTCCTGAAGTCTTCATTGCAAGCACTTCTTCAACTGCCAGCTATCTATTGAAACTTCTTCAGAAATCTACACTTTCAGGGGCTCAGAAGACTTTCGTCCTTCATGCTAAAATGAGGTCATATCCTTCCTTGAACCAAAAAGACAGTCTGATGTTCCTTCCCCTGAGTATGATAAGATACTGAAATCTGGTTTTGACTATTGTTCCAGAAGGTTCATGTCATGTCACTAATTATATTCTATGGATTCTAAGACTTCTGTATCATGGGAAGTAGCTACCCATTTCTCATTCAGGCAGTTCTAGGCAGTTCAAGGATGCAGTGTCCTGTGGGCTGTAGTTCATTTCTTCTCAGATGAAAACAATATTCTAGCACAAACCCTGTTCTGGTCCAGTCCCTATTTCCCTGCTTGTCTGGCTGTGAATTCCTTTCCCATGGGATTCTTCACAGAGATTAATAAGTTTATTATTAGAACTGCATCTAGTTCAAGCATGCGTCTCACTCACTGGTTGTTTGTTGCTCTCCTTGTGTTCATGTTAACATTCCTTCCAGTTTCTCCTGCTTTCATTTGTTTTAAAGCTGTTGACTTCAACCACAGTATGTCACAAACACATCCCTGTTTATTATAACCGTGTTTCCAACACAGCCAATTATCCAACTTGCAGAAAATATCAAACTATCTGCATGTCCCTGGTTCCCTCCTCCCTTCACTCCCCCATTTCTAATCCTGGTCTAGTTTGGAGGCCAGCAACAGTTTTATCACCAAAGTAACCATTAAGGAGCTATTTTACTGTGCCAAATCACTGGGGTTTTGTTGTGTCTGGGGTTCTGCCACCATTGTCCTATCACACATTACAACATATCTTAACTATTTTTGATCCAGAGCAGACGCATATTTCTATTTATGTTCCACTTTTCTTCACGCACCTGTTTACAGAAACAAAGCTTTTCAAAGAAATATTGGATATTTTGCATATATTTTGCATACATACAAATATATATTTTTTGAAACTGCAAACTCTA
Organism: Sibynophis collaris; assembly: GCA_036250565.1. Taxonomy (NCBI): domain Eukaryota; kingdom Metazoa; phylum Chordata; class Lepidosauria; order Squamata; family Sibynophiidae; genus Sibynophis; species Sibynophis collaris. Next base: position 351,387 of record JANHFK010001993.1, on the reverse strand, counting down.
TTTTCAACCAGAGGTTTTTTTTTTATCTTTCTGTAAAGCCCAGTTTCTAAATATCCTGTCCTTGGACTGAGCTGGCACATAGCCAGCATTCACTGGCAATACAGTAACTGTTTTTAGCCTCTTAAGCTTAATGCTACCCAATAGGGGAAATGGCCTTAATGAGAAATACTTTCAACCTTTCTCCATTCATCTACATCCAAAAATAAAGGAGTGATGCTAATACTCTTAATAAGAAAAAGGAGTAGAGATTAAAGGCTGATGGATGGTCAGGAGGAGTTTGAAATGTCTGCTATTCATATCAGTGGGGAAAATGGAATGTGAAGTTGACCTTGTTCTTTAGCAGTTAAATCCTGTGGTATGATAAATAGTTTTCCTTCTGAACTTGGGCCGAGTATATATCAATAAATAGCTCACATAAAGGAAGACGAACTGGAGTTGTAAGTCCTGAAACCAGTTTATTCCTCAATCATAATGAGTGGGAAGAACTAACGCGGTAAAATACTATGCATGGAAAAGGTGTAACCCTTGATACTTAATATTTGAAGATGGGTCTGGAATAATTTATCTAAAACATCAAAGAGCTACTAACATTCACAGCAATAAAACTGCAATAAATGTCACTGTCATCTCTATTACATGGTTGGCAGGAGTCACACTAGGAGTCAAAAATAACTTAATGGCATGTCATCAATCAATCAAATGTCAACTTTTCTGCACTGTTGCAGCATTACTGCTCCTCTGTCAACATTTTTGCTGTCTTCCCCATCCCAGCAGAACTAAGTGGGCATAGCATGATTCAGAAGAAGGCAGCTTCCTATAATTTCTTTTTAGCATGTTTGGCTGGCTTCCTGAACAAAGGGAAATTCTTTCATTGCTACCTGGCAGCAGTACCCTAACTCTGCTCCGTATGGGTCCTTGTCACCATGTCATTCAGACTTTTTAATCTATCCTATTTAGCATAAATGAACAGGGCGGTGGTGTCCTTGATGCTCTCTTGGTTGTTTTCTTGGATATTTTTCTTTATCAACCCATGTATAGTATGGCTATAACTAAGCCACAGAATAGCAATTAAGATCTACTGATTAGTCAATGCTTGCAACTATCTGATTTTCAGAGATTAAAAAGTGATGGGGACTATCCATCATATTTAGTTAGTTAGTCCCTGAAGTTTTTCATGGCAAGGTTTTTCAGAAGTGGTTTGTCCTTGTCTCCTTCCTAGTGCTGAGAAACACTGAGGTAATGTCATCTAATTGATTTGTTGCATAAATTGGGACTGTAACTCAAAGTTTTCTGGTTTCCATTGTGGTGCCTTAACCTTTACACCAAACTGGCTCTGTCTATGATTATATCACTAGCACAAACTCTTTAGAATGTCTCTGTAGTGTATATTTTCTTGCAATGTATTCCTAATTTAATTGTCTCATTTATCTCTGCTACAAGTTTAAAGATGTATAGTCAATATATCTGCAAGTTATATATATCATCATCTGTATTCATATTATGTACTCAATTCATGCCTATAATTATATATATTATCTAATATGTACTTGACAAAAAAAAAAAAATCTACGCATACGCAGAAGATTCTGTGCATGCACAGGAGAGGCGCTCTAACGTGGGAGCGCACCCAAACTGGTAGCGAAGGTAAGTAGATTTCACCCCTGACTATATCTGCCTTTCTTATTCTTACTTCCTTAATTTCTTTATTTTAGAATTTCTTACTCTTTTTCTGCCCTTTGTTTAACATCACTTACCTTGAAAGTGTATCGCAGGATATACTGTATGTTTATACACATGGAACCAAAAAGAATACACAGCTTCATGAAATTGAAAATAGCACTATTATTTTCCAGCGATTCAGCTAGAACTCATCACCATTTCCTGCAGTTAGGAAGAAATGGAGTGTTGATGATTTCTTCCTGTTTTGTCAATTACACATTCAAATAGGGCCTTTTCTCTCTCTCTTTTTTTCTTAATAACAATTTCAGGAGGTCTGAGTATAGCCTTCTGGCGATACCTTCACTTACTGCTTTGCTCATTCCCAGACTCTTGCAAATGGGAAAGACAGCATCATTAACAATAAACCCTGAGCAAGCAAATTGTTATTGACAATTTAAATACATCCCTTCCCAAACTAGCTGCAGGAGAGGTTATTGGTTTGGTTGAAGGCCAATGGGAAATGCCTCCTGTTGATAGTGAACCAGTAACAATGGATGTTTATGATGATGTCAGCATCACTGGAAGAAACTTTGATGTATGGTGTAACCTCAGGTACAGAGGCTGACCAGTGAAACTAAATTACATTTAGGAAGAAGGTTCAGATTTTTAAATTTTGGGGCTATGTTTGTAGTGTCATGTGATATAACTTGTGAGCCAATATATCACCTCTACTCATTCAATGAGCTCCTTGGAGAGAGTATCTTCCTCATCCTTCTTCTGCCTTCCTCCATAAGAAAGACAGGTAGGAAACTGGAATCCTTTGCAATTCTCATCTGGATCCACTCTTAAGGGTAGATTCTGTCCACTGCAACCTTATTGTGCTGATGCCAATTTTACACTACTCTTATTTTAAATTGTTTGTATAAGATTTTATTGGCGATATGTGTTTGCACCTTGTGCTTTGATATAGCCTGTAGGCTAAGCAAAGCTATCATTTTAAACTGTATTTTATTCCAATTTCATTTTAAATCGTATTTTATCCAATTCCATTTTAAATTGTTTTTATCAGATTT
>JANHFK010001993.1:336698-348555 GCA_036250565.1 Sibynophis collaris | reverse complement strand
GTATGACATTATCTCAAAGATATACCACATTTCCCCGAAAATAAGACCAACTCCAAAAATAATCCTGGGGTGTGAGTGTGAGTGGTGGCCAGCACAAGAGGCAGCAAGCACGCAGGGGCCGACAATGTCCAGCGGCAGCCGCAGCTCCTTGGCACAGCACAAATACTGATAAGCCTGAGCATTAGACAGAGGCAGGGGGGAGAAGACACGCAATCCAGATGTGCTGTGTGGCTATCAGATTTACGGGAGGCTGGCAGGAAGCTTGCGCAGTGACACCAGAAGCAGGCATGAGGGATGGGGGAGGCAGGCAAATTGCTTCATTCCCAAGCGCCCCATAGCCAACCATACACTTTTCATCTAGACAGAGAATTGATGGAGACTCAGAGCTTCATGTACTTGCAAAGGGGACAGTTTGAAACGGAGCAATTAGCTCCGTTTCGAAGTGTTCCTTTTGCAAGCAGATGAAGCTTTGTCTCCCTCTGGGCAAAAAGTGTTTGGGAATCTACCATTGGCCCTGCCCTCTCCATCCCACTGCCTGCTTGCTCACAGCCTCAATCGGGGCCAAGCTCTCGGCATGCTCCGGTCTCTACCCACCCTGCCAGAAGAACAAAGAGCCCCCATGAGGCCAGCAGCAGCATGGACAATCATTTGGTGGCCAGCTGTGCAGCTGAGAAGTGACATAGCAGCAACTGGGCCAGCAGGCATTGGGGTGGAGGCTGGGGCATGCAGTGAGTTCGGTCCGTTGCAGCAGTGGGCAAGCAGGCAGTGTAATGGAGAGGGCAGTGCCAGCAGTAGCTCCTTTCCCACTCCTGTCAGCCCCCATGCTCACCACTCCCTGCACTTAAAAAAAAAGACCTCCCCAAAAATAAGCCCGAGTCCTTATTTTCAAGCCCCAAAGAAAATAAGACCGGGTCTTATTTTCAGGGAAATGCGGATATGTAATATTTACCATCAGAACATTGGCTAGATTATTTCCAGAAAGTAACCAATTCTTATAGAAGAATGAGTGTGTATAGGAAGTCATCAATGCCTGGAGCTAGAATTATTATAAATAGGAATTGATTAATTAATAATACCATGTTTCCCTGAAAATAAGAACTTGTCTTATGTTTTTTGAACCCTGAAATAAGTGCTTGGCCTTATTGCCGTGCGCTCAAAAACCCGATTGGGCTTATTATCAGGGGATGTCTTGTTTTGGGGAAAACAGGGTACTTAACCTCCTTATTTAGAATGAGGTGAACCTTTTATCTTTCAAGGTTTCGAGGTGTGGCAATTTAATAAAGTCACCTACATTGGTACAAAACTTAAGTCTTGGAAGATAAAAAAGCTCATCTTATTCTAAACAGAAAAGTTAAGTATTATGAATGAATAAGCAGCAGGAGAGTCCTCAGGGGAAGAAACCGAAGGACGTCTGTGTCTGCCTTTGTTATTGAACTCAGAAAACAAGACAATCATCATCACCAAAAAGATGGGTGTGGTTTTTTTCATCCAGTTGAAGTAACAGACCCATAACTTTCTATCTGACGGATTTCCTGCAAGAGAAACTGCACACAGTGTGAGCGTTTTGGGGGCACTTACCAGGTCCTCCTCCCGATGCCCATGAATCAGCTGCTTGATGTGCCAGACATGCTAACAGAGGCTTGACAGACTACAGCTCTTGGGAAGGGCCTAGGTTCTCCTCAGAGGCAGAACTGGCTCCAGGGAATAGTTGGCAGATCCAGCTACTTGTTTCTACCCAACAGAGCAAAACCAAGTATTTGTGCTGCTGTGATGTAGCTTGGCCTGAGATGCTTGATCCTCAGTTTCCAAAGTGAGGTTTCGGGGTGGGGGAGGATAAGGCTCATTCAGGGGGCTGATCCTCCCGCTGTGAAAGTGTGTGCATGGGGCGGGAGTCTCAGGAGGCAGGGAGACTGGTGAACAATGAAAACCATTATGCGGGTTTTATGCTTTTCCTCAGGCATCTTCTGTGGCTGATTATTGGAGAAAAAAGGCCAGCCGTTCACTGTGCTGGGGCAACTCCTCTATGCTTAACTTTTTTGTGTGTTTTCCTCATGCTCATTCATAGGCTCCCCTTGCCTCATGCAAGAGGTGCTGGATCACACTGCGTGTATCAGCTACAGATGGAGTTTTCTATCCCAAAAGGAAAAGAAATGACTTGCTTATCTTTGGAGTGCTATAAGCACTTATAAAACCAGGAGCGCAAAGGGCTAATAATATAATAAGAGCTCCCCCCCCCTTTACACTTCTGTTGAAATGCATATCCCGCTTGCTGATTGCTTCAGTTTCATCTGATAAGTCACTTTTATATATTTTCTCTGGAAAACCTTGACAGTTTTAAGGCAACTGTATTCAATCCAGCAATGGGTTTCTTATACGTGATGTTATAAAATACGAGGTAAGTTATAATGTGAATCAGATTTTAAAGAAAAAATAGTTCATGTATGATATGAATCCATTGTTGGAAGAGTACATTTATGAACGCCTCAAAAAGAAACAGGAGTGCACTGAAATCTAAGTAGAAATTGTAAGCTAGAAAGGTGGCAGACCCTTCCTATGGCCCACATCAGAAAGGAATAGACAAAGTAGTTTAGCACCAGGTTTATGACTGTACCAAGACAAGAAATAGTTGTTCATAGTTTGATCTCCCAGCAGTTTTTTTGACTGCCTTTAGGACTGTGAATGTGGAACCCCCATTTTATTTATTAGGATTTATATGCTGCCTTTCAAGGCATTATTCATAACACTCCCTTCTCCTATTTTTCCCTTTAACAATCCCTCTGTGAAGTAGGTTGGGCTAAGAAAGAATGATGGCAGGGGTGTCAAAATGGCGGCCCATGGAACCCCAGTTCCACTAAAAAAAAAAAAAAACACTGTGAAACATCACGTGACAGCAATGTGATGCCATGAGTGTTCTGACTTAGGCTCCCTTAGAAAGTATAAAGCACAATCTTAGTCCCACAAAACCTCTTTTATTTATATGATTGTAAATTACTTTTATTTACAATCCACAAGGCTTGATAAACAGTCTTTCAGAAGAAGGTTATCAACAACTACCTTTCTCACATGGAATGCTGCCAGAGAGCTAATTTCCAAACACAGGGTAAGGCCAAACTTGGCACAGAGTCATAAACAGAAATTTCAAATCTTGAATCAGCCAGATGAACTAATTGCTTCCTGCAAATGCTCATATCCCATTTGCTCTTCTTTTATGTCTTATGAGAGGAGACAATCATCGCCAAGCCTTACTCCCAAGTCGACCCTGTTTTCTTAATTGTTCTTGTCATCTGGCAACTCTGCACATGCGCACACTGGGAACAGGCTCCTGCTGTTCTTCTGTCTCTTGCTGTCAGAGTCCAGAGGCTGCACATCTATCAGATGGCCTTGGCCCCCTCTCTGCCTCTGATGCAGAGCCCTCGTCCGAGCTTTCCCCAGTCCCCAGGACTGGCCCAACTTCCTCCCCAACCTCCTCACTGTCCGAAGATGGTCTTGAACCTGGGTCCCCCTGATCCTGGCCCAATGCCTTAACCAATACAGCACATGTATTACACACACCTACAGTAATGAACTATGGCTAATGAAACCCTGCTTTATGGCTGTTCCTGATTTTCTCTGCCAGAAAATTGAGTTCACTGCAGATTTCTTCCCTTAAGATTTCAATGGCAAGCCAGACTGTGCTTTAGATAAGTAAAATTGTGAAAAATCATTATTGTTTTTGCTTATCCACTGTACTAAGGAATCAACCAGTCCAGGTTCAGAAGAAAAACTAAACCCAATGGCATATAACTTGTCCATCAACCAATCTTGGGTCTGGGGATTTTATTTTGTCTATTACCTCTGAATAAGAGAAAGCAGAAATATTCATTTTTCTCCCCACAAGAATGAAACTAACGATCAAAATGTAAAGAGAACCTCGGGGAATAGAATCTCAAGTTTTCAAATGAAAAAAATTCACACACAAACACACCTGGATGCTTTTCAAAAATGCAATTGCATCATGCCACCATCTTATTCCTGACCTTGAAATTTAGAATTAAAAAAGGAGTGCTTGGATCCTTAAGTTCAGAATCATTCATGAGGTGGGTTGCAGCCTCTTGAGAATTCAAATAATATATACTAAGAGCACTTATCAAGAGAGAGTTGTATTTGAGCCTATTAATACAAATACAAAGATCCATATTTCATTCCTTGGAAATTCAACGAATTTGTAAAAAAAATCTACTCAGCTACACCCGCCTGCAGAGCAGCTTGTCAGCTCATTTCATTCCACTTCAGACAGATAGTGAATACAGATTGTCTGCAGCTTTGTATTTTGTAGTTGAGAGAGAACGCTTGCAATGTCTCACATGTTAATGAGAACCCATTAAGGAAATTTAGGGAGGAATATGTCAGTGCAATGTTACCCAGATCCAGAATCTTTTAAGCAAATGATTCCATTCACCGGGGGGGTGCAATATAAAAATAAATTAGCTGTTCTGCATGCCACTGAATATAGATTAATTCTATGTTCTATTTATTATTATATGCTTTCCAAACAATTCTACAAGGAAATAATAGATTCTTTGTCATCATAAAACCAAGTACACTAATGACACCAATATGACTGAAATATATAACAGCATTATCTCTGAACCAGAAGATATTTTTAAACAGGGAGTCCTTCTTTTCTCTTAATTACTTATGGGAAGAAATGATATAAGACAACACTTGACTCAGAATATCCCTTTACAGTCTCTAGATCATTAATCTATTTTGATAATAGGATTCCCATGGTTTTTCTAAATATTTTACTGGTGGAAATAATCATTGTGTTATGTTTTTATTTCCAGTCTCACACAGAAAAACAATACATTGGTTTGGTATCTAGTTTGTTACTGGCAGATCTGAAGGGGAAGGAATCTGGTTTGAAAACTGCAGGCTTGATGGAGAAGGCTGAAAGGGACATGGATTTGATAAGATTCAGAATTGACAAAACTGATGAATGATGAACTGGACTTTCTTAAGAAGATTGATGGAGATTGGGGAATGAACTTATTGTATCTAACTGGAAAACATGTGTTAAGCGATGTTGCATTTCAATCTAATGGAGTTGTGTGTTGTTGTTTTTTTAACAACAAATGCTGTGGAGATAACTACAATAGAGACTTTTGGGGAGAGGGAATGAGATCCAATTGTTGGGAAACATCCTGGTTAAAATTTTATGTAAAATCTTTATTATTAAGACTCAATCAAGGATATTTGACCCTGGATGGAGCAGAGACAAAGACTGTGGTGGTTTATGGTAGATTAGAAGCCATCATGGACTTTCTGCAAATGAAATAAAACAATAGATTGTAAACAGAGAGCTTTGAAGTTTAACTTTGTTATTGGCTTTACCTTTTAAGTATGCTTTATATAACATACTGTAAATAGAATTGTTCATAAACTTCTGGAAGATGTGTTAATCTCACTAGCCTTTATGTTCCAATTATCCCCATTATTAAAATGCCTAAGATAGGTTTTCTTTAGATGCTTTAGAGATGGAGGCTGAAGGTGATTTAAGTGAGGGTTTCTCAAGCTAGCCAGAAAATTTGTGGCTGAATCTATGTCAAACTGGCGGTCTGCAGGCCAGATATATCATGCGCAAAATACACACACACCAGCTCCAAGAAGGGGGGAAATTTGCAACTTGACGCTGCAAGGTTGACACTCATGAACTAGAGGAATCAGGATCAGATTGTAGCATTGTTCAGATCCCTATTTTTGGAATGGAGTTTCTCCAGTATATTCTTGGGAATTTTTTTTTAAACTAATTGTTGTGTAGACCTCTACAATTAATAGGAAAGGGCACTTCAAAATTCGGGAAGCCACAAGAAGTAGCAGCAAAATAAAAATCATGTTGAGTCTTCTTCTTGTCTCTGTGAGTGCACATCCACATGAAATTATAGTAAATAATCTGGCAAGTCTGAAGTTCCAAAATGTAGTTTGGCATATATGTCTTTCTATTAATAGTCAAGAAAGCACCAGCAAACAGCCCATAAGAAATAGTTCAAGGGTGACACCAGTCCAGAACATCCCTACAAAAACCAACACAGAAGGATACAGGAGGGAAGGCAAGTGGGTTAAGAGTCTACTGTTGCATATTGGGTGTTAAAATCAGCAGACCTCCCTTCCTTTTCTTTTGTTTACCATCTTCAAAAGGGAATCAGCCTTGGATCCAGCTTGTCAAGCCTAGGGTTTGCTTTCAAACATTAAACAGGTGTGAAGAGCTTGTTTGGTTCTTGTTTGCTCAGATATGCTCTTGCCCCTTAAGAATGGTTGACAGAGTGTGCTTTTGTGAACAGGGGCTGGCTGACCCTTTAGTAAATACAGACAGCTTCTTATGCCCAGAGGGTTTATCAGAAGAGATCTGAGAGAGAAAGGCGGCCAATGGCTTGTTTGACTGACACCCCGGCCAGAGTTATCACCAACATGCCTAGCATTGCAGGGAGGTGTCAGGGCAAGTCCTGGGTCAGGGCAAACACCTTGCAGCTGCTAGGATGTTTCACGGGGAGAGTCAAGACAGCCACCAACAGGCAATATATTCATCAGGGAGGTCACCACCTGGCTTGTGCTGAACAAGGCTAGCTGCTAAGACTTTTTTTTCTGACTCTTTTCATTACAATAAGATGCTAGTCTAAGCATGTTGCCCTATAGGTGCTGTATCTCATGCTATGTGTTTCCTTTTTCTTCTCTCCTCTGAAAAATCTGGCCCTGAGTCCTTGTGAATCATCATGTCACAACAAAAGAAATGCAATTTATCAGCAGGGGCTTATGATGCAATTATTCTCTTGTAATCTGATTTGCGGATTGTTAATCTTACACCTGACAAATGTTGAAATTGACAAAGACTCAATGTGAATTGGCATCAAGGGAGACTTCAGAACAACCTTAAGTAAATTCAAACTGATTCTGATTTACCCTTCTGCTTTTATATTTTTTTTAATACCCAGAATGAAGTGTATTGCAGTTTTCAAATTACTTTGAGAGAAGGAAAGCTGGTGCAAAGTATGTCGATGTTAGTTTCTAAATTTATGCAAGCCCTACTGTATCTTTTTTGTTTTTATCTCTTCAATAACTATAAATGCAAATACAAAGTGGTTATATATGAATTGCCTCTTATGCTGTATTTGAACATTCTGTCCAAAACATTCTGTTTGTATTTCACAGAATTTGGTTAGTTCCTGAAGTAGAAGTTCTCATATTTTAAGACATGGGTTAGGTGGCATTTCTGAAAATTCCTGGGAGATGTCATCTTTCTATATTCCTAATGCTGTGCAGTATTCATATTGATTAGTTATATCAGATAAAGCACAGGTGTCAAACTCGCCATGTCACGTTGCCATCATGTGATGTGTCACGACATTTTCCCCTTTGTAAAGCTGGGGTGGGCGTGGCCTGCTCATGGCACATTCACCCATGGGCCGCTAGTTTGACAACGCTGAAAGGATATGTTGCCATCATTAAGATTTGACTGGATAACTTATTCCTCTATGGGAGAGTATTTAATTAAAGCAACAGTAACTAGAACTATACTAAGACCTACAGTGAGAAATAACTGTAGGTCTGTAATAGGGCTTTAGGGGATACTGAAAATGATGGTAGTAATTGGATATCATAAGTAGAAATGGACTTTCTCTTCTTAAAATGATTTTCATGCTCCAAAATATATCTCCAAATTAAATAATGTAGCTCTTTTTTCTTTCAAGGGACAAATACATATGATGACAAAAAGAAAAGCTACAGAACTCCCCTACTGGTTGATATTAATTCATCCTTCCTATCAATTTTTCAAACATGATTTATAATAAGGGCTGGAACATGTAACTTCTTCAGAAAATATTCCCTTAAAGGTGAGGCGTCTTCAAGACAAGAGTGTCTCTACTGATTTAAAACAATCCAGTTGAGCTTAATTTTACTCCCAGAACAAACTAACTTTTGATCCAATTTCTTCTTTCTGCCACAGCTTTTTAACTCCTTTATCTTTGTTCAGATTTATTTAGTGGTCAAACTTTCTTATTTGTGCTCTCTAAGACTTTATTTTCTGAATTGAATTTGACAAAGTATTTTATTAATATGTCACATGATCGTGGTGATATATAAATCTAATAAAAATATACTTTGTGATGAGCAGCAGAAATGGATCAAATAACGAATGTATTGCTATATATTCATTCCTCTATGCTGCTTATGAAAACCATTTAATATGTTGCACATCCTTATTTGTGTAATTTCTTTGACATTAACCATGCATTGTAGCGCAAAGCTAATGGGGAATGCTCAATGCATTCTACCCCCAAGAGAAATAGGAGGCTGAGAATGGGGGTTTTTAATCAAGATTATGTACTGTAATAGAGCCTACATTTCTCTGCCCTGGACTGTTTAGAAGCTTCAGTTTCTTGCCAACGAAAACAACAGCAGCAACAACAAAGTCAGGGGTAGAAAGAAAGTGTGGCAAAATGGGCAGAGAAAAGAGCAGATGGATGCCCTTTGCAGCAGTTGTTGAGAAACTGGGATGGGAAGAGAGGGAAACATACACTGAAAGAGACTCTTTTGCTCTATGACGTAACAGCAGTTGGATTCCCCCAGAGCAGGCCAGCAAGATTTATATCAGAGTCATTTAATTAGTTTATTGCAGGCAATTAGCTCCAGCACTTAGGCTGTCCCTCAGGGCAGCTTAAGCAAAGCAGGAAGATAGGGAGTGTTGGCTGGTGCTCAGTGAAAGCTTTGTTTTCCCCAAGCAAACTCTAAGTTAAGGAAAATTCTAAGCTCCCCTTAAAGTAAAGCAGGCTGCAATCAGCAGATAATCAAAGGAAATATGAATCTGGTACGACCCTGAAGTTTTAAAAATATATGGTGAGTATAGAAATTAATTTTAAAAATAGAAGAGTAATAACAGCAATAAAATAACACATCTGATCTTTCTGAATCACAAGCAATTTTGCTAGAGATTTTCTGTTCAGGAAGCGTCTACATAAACTACATGAAGCAAATGTTAACCCTATGCAAATGATAAAGCTTTCTTCCTTTACATTTCTGATTAGGAGTTGGTGAATAGGGAAAAGGAACTTCACAAGGTTGGCATATTCTTGGCATCTTTTCACCTGTTGCTTATTTGTATTATTCTGCGACAGCCAAAAATCCTTACGGTACTTTTCTCCCAAATGTTTAATATTAGCCTGTGCTTAAATATATGTTGTGCTGTTCTTGATGGGACCGTACTCTGTAGACTGTTGATGGGACCGAACTCTGAAGACTGTTCTTGATGTTGTGCTGTTCTTGATGTTCTTGATGGGACCGTACTCTTTATTGACTATGGGGGGTTTGGTTCCTTAGCATCTGCTATCAATTGTTCAACCTCACAGCTTCATGTTTTGTCAAAGTGGCCCCAATGTAACTTGTGTGTGTGTGTGTGTGTGCCTTTGAATTTAGTATTGGTGACTGCCTGGAGTTTTCAGAGAAAACTCCCTGCAATATTCTTAGCAAGATTTTCAGAAGAAATCTGCCCTTGCCATCTTCTAAGGGCTGAGAGAGTGATTGGCCCATAGTTACCCAATTGACTTGGTCCTTAAGGCAGGACTAGAACTTGCATTCTCCCCGTTTCTAGCTTGATGCCTTAACCACTAGGCCAGTCTGGCTATGTAACTTAAGATTCATTTATAATATTTCACACCTAGTTTAAAAACTGTAATGCCAAGTCTATGATAAACAGTAGAACTAAAGGTAAATGAGTAAGGTATTTGATATTTAAAGCCTTGCATGTGTTGTTATTTATCCGTCCAAATTAAGTAAAAACACTGGATCCTACTGGGGTGATAAATGCTAAAACTAGAGCTAAAACTTTGATCTCTACCTTTTCAAAGCCCCAAGGCAGGGAGTCCTTAGGACCAATAGGATTCTTCCCATTCTTTTTTGTTGTGGTTGTTCAACTATCTTTTGCTCTTTCTTCAGCAACAGCTTGAAAAGGACCTTACATATGCATAGACTTTTCAGTGAGAGTGATTCTCATTGCAAAGTTCAGCCAAGTGAGGACTGAACAGAAGAACTTTGCAGATCAAAGTAAGGCCAGGGAGTTGTGGGAGAGGATCTGCCTCCCTTACTTCTATGTTTCTCAGTTGGGTTGTATGAGTTGGAACTCTGCCACAAGCAGCCAGACAAATTATCCCTGTTGGGGAAATGACACAAGACCACCTACAGTGCTAGTTCTTGTGAGCATGTGTCTGCACAGTGCCATCGGTATTCTGAATAACAAGCAGTTGGAGCAGATTGATGGGGCCCCTCAACATATCAAAAAAAACCCTCCTCCTTCACTTCCTAGGGAAGCCCAGAGTTCACAAATCATAAACTTCCTAATATGTCTAATTTGGCTCCATACCCATTGAATCCTATCTGGGTTCTCCATTATTTATAGATAATGTTAACAGCTCTCTGATAGTTGATAATATAAATTTTGACGCAAAAGCCAAACAAGCCATCTTCACGACAAGATCGTTTTCATTTTCTGGCTTATTTTAAGTTTTCGTTTCCATCTAAGGTTTTATTTTATACCACTGGGAGTGTATATTGAGAAAATATTTCCTGGAGAGCAGGAGAGAGGCAAATTTTCTTTTCCTGTCATGGGGGTGTTTTTAATAACATCAATTGTCTGCAAAAAGTTTTCTGACCTCAAAACAACTCCATGTTTAGTGCATTCCTTCCTGGCCACAAACCCTGTAAGAATTTCTTCAGAAAAGAAAGATGCTTTCAGCAACAAATTGTCAATAAACCAAAGAAAAATACTTTTAGTTTCCCCTTTCCCCTTCAGTGGAATTGTGTAAGGATGAGACTTTGTTGTTGATGATGATTATAATGATGAAAATGATAATGTATCTGTTATTTCAAAGCTTTTTCAGAGATCATATCCATTCAAATTACTTATTTTATGATATTACTCTCTACTCTCTGTGTGTGAAGAACATGGTAATTTGCTCGCCAATTCAAAACCAGGGAAAATTTTTGTAATTAATTAAATTAAAACATCTCTTCCCTTGAACTGCTAGTTTTTCATCTGAGCTTTTTTTCTCCCAAAAAAGAAATGTACAGGATTCACCATTTTACTATTTTTTTACATGCAGAAACTATTTCAGCAGTACTAGTAAAACATAGCATCGACTAGAGTGCATGATAAGCATATTCTGTCTCTAAGTAAAACCTGACATCTGTTTCTTTCTTCAAAAAATAGTTGCTGTTTCATTCTGTGAATGGGCAAATCATCAGGGCAGATAAGCCTGTACTTCATTGGCTGTTTTTTTCCCTGTCAACCACTGTTTGAAGAATTTTTCAACAACTCTAAAGTTAGTGTGGGGATATTTGTAACACGACTCTCAGAATTTAACAATAGGATGAAGTTTTCAATTTTTGTCTTCTGATTCCCAAAGGTGTCACACCACTATCTAATATTTTAAGAATGGGTTTTTAATATATACTGAATGAAAATGCTTAACGAATCCCATGTTTTTATTTTTATATCTTCTATTTATCATTTTAATTTTGATTTTTACAGTCAATGTACATGTAATTTCTAATCAAATCTATTTCTGAATGTTAAGTTACAATCCTGTTTCTTAGGTCTCACATTTGACCCACGTGTGGGTCAATACAAGTTGCAGCTTACAGAATTTTGTGCCTGATATGGCCTGGAATATTTTTTTTCTGCTAAAGCAGGTACTTTTATGTATCACTAATATCTGGTAGTTTTCCATATTCAATTTTTTTTTACCGATGATAGAGATGATAGATAGATAGATAGATAGATAGATAGATAGATAGATAGATAGATAGATAGATAGATAGATAGATAGAT
>JANHFK010001993.1:302260-317171 GCA_036250565.1 Sibynophis collaris | reverse complement strand
TTACATCCCTGTAGAATTACAATACAAAAGCAGTCTCAGAAAACACAAAGGCAGGGAAATGTAAATAGTATAGTTTATAGATATACACGATCTGATCAGTGCTTACCCTTTCAGCACAGTAGCTGACAGAAACAACTGTCTGTTCATTCATGTTTGCTTGGTATCATTTCAGGCTACCTAATTGCTAACTCCCTTGGTCTAAGCACAATGTTGACCATCAAGCAGCAAAGTTAGAACTCCACTCTTTCCTCTTAGTTTAGTTTAGTTTGGTTTAGTTTATTGTCAATGCACATGGTACAACGAAATTAAATGCCGTCTTCATTATGTACATTATATATATTGTACTATACCATAGAATTCAACATGGTTATTGCCCTGGTATAGAAGCTGTTTTTCAGCCTATTAGCTTGTGTGTTTATTTACTCTAGTTTATTACTCACTCCATTTCCACACATGTTCTCTTTAAACCATCACCAGTACAGTTCATACCCTTTTTTTTCCAGAATGTGGGACCAGACATTGTGCTTCTCTACTCCTAGCCAATGCAGAGGCTATCCTTTTTTTGCGAGTTGTGATAAAAAAATTGCTGAGTCCCTCACAACAGGTCCACAAATTCCACTCCGATAACAGCCACAACTGTGTGGCTTGACGCATTATTCTCCCCTATGCAGTCATCTCCTCCCGGGCTGCAGGCTGGCTGGCTGGATCTCTATTTGTGTGTGTGTGTGTGTGTATTTTAATTTTACAATTTAAAGAACTAAAAAATAAAATAAAAACTACTTCAAATTTTACATTTGATTCAAAGGTGGCTCAACGGTGATGTCCCA
Source organism: Sibynophis collaris (assembly GCA_036250565.1). Taxonomy (NCBI): domain Eukaryota; kingdom Metazoa; phylum Chordata; class Lepidosauria; order Squamata; family Sibynophiidae; genus Sibynophis; species Sibynophis collaris. Next base: position 316,344 of record JANHFK010001993.1, on the reverse strand, counting down.
GCCTCTGAAAAAACTCTGGCTGCACCTAATTTTAATTTCTCCTAGTAGACCTCCTTTCCATTTCTCCCCAGACTAAATGAAGCTTGTTCCCAGCCCCTGCCCATTTTATGCAATATTTATGCTCAGTTCTATGACTGATAACAACAACAAAAATCTCTAGATTGTAAGATTGGATCAGTCCTAAACAAACAGCTGCCCATGGAGAGAGACTGCAAGAAACTGAACAGAGAGGCCACTTCAGCAAGCTTTTTAATAGTTCCTTCGAAGGAATGACGGACTGATCCACAGCCTTTTCAGTGCAACATTAGTGCAATGTATTTTTTTTAAAAGGTGAAATACAGAGATTGCATAAAATTAAAGTAGCGGAAGGCAGAAAGGCAGGTGGAAGGCATTTATGAGAAAAAGCAAAGTTGGGAGACCATTGAAACTGGACCAATCCCTAAAAGGAAAAGGGTAACTTCCACAAATGGGAAGGACAAGAAGCAGAAAAATGCCAATCGGGTCCTGAGTTGTCCCTAGTCTGGATCAAACACCAGCCCAACCACAGCAAATTTCTGACTTTCAAAAAGAAAAGAAAAAATTTGAGCGCACCATAGATGGCAAGCAGTTTTGGATGTTGTGTAGAAATGCCCTTTCCAACAATATAAAAGCAATATAAAAACAATGATTGGTTTCTTTTACTTTAGTATCCTATACCTTAGTATACTTTAATATACTAGTATACTATTAAGAGGAGGCCATCACAACCAGTCCATTGTGCCTCCACTGTGGTGTGGTATTGTCATCACTTATCATCAAAAGCTCTTTGAAAAATTAATAAGGAGGGAATGATCCAAATATCTAAGAGGCTATTCTAAATAACTTTTGACCTAAGCAGGCCAGAACTAAACTCCAATATAGTAAATATTTCAAAATCTTACTCAATACAAAATCTGCAAATATTCCCTCATATTACAATCATATAAAGTTTCTGCTACCACCTTTTTTTCTAACTGAATTGTTCTATGGAAAACTTAGGGTAAGTGGACATAAAAGCAAAGAGAATGAATTACTGTTAAAAGAAAAAGTAGCAAGTAAATAAATAAATAAAATGTGCATGATCCTTAATAACATGCAACCAACTTTTTTTTAAAGTTAATATTGCCATCAGTTCCATGACAATAAAGTATTGGTCTCTATATTTTAAAGGATAAGAAATTACCATGGTTTCAACAGATATGGCTACATCATCCTCAGTTGAGGTCTGCCACTTTCTTCCGGAGGCATATGTGTTTAACACTTACAGACATCGAAAGAATGCAGCTCTTAGCTGAATGGAAAAAAATCTACATTCAGAGATACAGAGACCATCTTAAAGAGTAGAGCAATTTATCATATCTGTGCTCAATTCCCTCTCTAAATAAATCAGTGTCAAACCTATTGGCCATGATTTTCACCAGCATTCGGCCTCATGTTACTGGACTCGCATAAATATCATTGGTTTTATAATCTATCATCAACCATTAAGTATTCATATGAAAGTTTAGTAGAATATCATCCTCTGTCAACCTTGTTGGGAAATTATCATTTATTCCCATTATGATTATAGCAAGTTCTTGAATCAACATATAGCAGAAAAGATGTTTTATTTCTAGGAGTGTGCTATTAGAAATTTTTGGACTTTACTGAGGCATAGATTGGATTTGATATTGAGATTCATGAATATTTAACTCTTTGGAAGAATTCTACATGGAAAATAGATGGTAATTTCTCTTTTTTTTAGGAAGTATGGGGGGAAGCCAGGATAATGATTTATATCTATTATAATTATAGATAATGTGAAATCACAATTGTTAGTTCTTTAGCTGGTGTTGGCCTTCATAGACATCAAGTACTTCCCAAGAACCTAGGATGCCGTATATGTGGAACCAACCAATGTGATTTTTTAATAATTGACAGACAGCAATAGCACTTAGACTTATATACTGCTTAATAGTGCTTTACAGCCCTCTCTAAGCGGTTTACACGAACCAGCATATTGCCCACAACAATCTGGCGCCTCATTTTATCAACCTTGCAAAGATGGAAGGCTGAATCAACCTTGAGCCAGTGAGAATCAAACTGCCAAACGGCTGACAGTAAGCAGAATTCTAATCACTGTGTCATCATGGCTCAGGCACCACATTTTGTTAGTATGCAGATTTTCTAAATGTCTTCCAAAGCATTTTCATATGGCAGGCACCCAGTGTGTTAACAGTTGGTTTATGCCATAATTTTTCAACTTCAGTATTCAGACCTTGATACCTTATGATACCTTCTCCAATTCTGTTTTCTAATCTATTATCTCCCTGTATTGCCATATCAATTATCCACACTTTCTTCAACCACAGTTAAATCTGATGTGTTATGTGCCAAGATTGTATCAGTTTATATCTGGAAATCCCCCAGTATTTTACACTGCTCATTTTCAACTATTTTTTTTCAACTCCATCTTCCCTCCAATTTTCATTACTGGAACATAATACTTTTTATAGATGTTCCAGTGAATTATTTTGGCAACTGTGTTATATATCATTGTTTATAATCAGTTTGTGTGATCTTTTGCCCGAGTAACTGTTTGTTCTGTTTTGTGCAATCCACAATTTGAATTTTTCAATTTTGGTCTTGTTTGCAACAGTCTAAATAGCTTGCTCTTGAGCACCCAAAATCAGATCTTCAGGCTTCCTTTTTTTAATGTTCCAATTATAAGACATTGCCTGCTGTTATCTTTATTCATTTTCCTCTTTTGTAGAAATTGACTATGTAATACATTTCCTTGTCGGCATTCTATTCATGTTTTATTACATTATTTCAATATTCCTACCTTCATTTCTGTAGGGCATGTATAATATACTATATGCATAGTAGTGCGAGAAAAAGGAAAAGAAAGTTTTTCTTTTTCAAATTTGAATGGTATTATAATTAATAATTCTGTTATATTTAATGCATTTAAATCTACTGGTTAAAATGCTGGGTCTAAATGTGGCCTTTAAATTTTGCATACATTTTCTCCAGAGTATGCTTCTACTTTATGATCGGAATGCTGAAGTGATTGCAGCTGTAAGACTTTATAAGATTTTAAAGAAATAAAATTATGATTCACATTTTTAAAATTCAACTATTGGTTGTCACTTGTGATAATTTTGAACACTATTAAGTCTTTATTTCAAAAGTTTCATATTCACAATTTCACGTCTCTTCAAAAGGTATCCATATGATTTCAATTGTTTATCACTACTCTAATTTTATATATTTAACAAAATTATTACATTTGTCCCATTTCCATGTGGCAGATATTGTGATGCTACAGTTACAATGTTCCTCTGCTATACCTACTGTATGTTCCTCCTTTGGTCTGAGGTTTTTTTCTTGTACTAGATTATGTTTGAACTGAACTTTGAATCTTTAGGAACTCTTCTGGCCTAGTTTAGACTCCCAACTTTTGCAAACTTTCTATCTATCGTAATCCTGTTCTGCTTCCATGAAATGGATGCCACAGAAAATACCTTGGATGTTCATTTAAATTAATCTTTTAAATCAGTAAACTGGATTTCAGTCTTCCTGACCTTGTGTCACATATAAAGTCATTTATTATCTTAATAAATGATTCACACAGCTTTCCAAATACACAAATTTGTGCTTGAAGCTTTAAAATTGTTCACAGATGCATTCATTTTTTTGCCTTCTATTCAGACATGATGAAAAGATTATGTGCTTTCATCTGTGTTATTTCTTCCGTGTGCACAATATGTATCCCATTTTTTCACTAAATCCTTTTTTACCCTTATTAGTATGCAGCTAAATCCAAAAAGTATTAAATATATCTCTTGCTCTTTTTACTTACCACATGAAAAATAACAGTATGGCTGAGGTCTCTCATATTTTCTACACTGTAGTGCAATATAATTCAGAACTCTCTCTCATCCCCCTCCCCATTTTTTTTTCTCATCAGCATTTTCAAGGAACACAAACTGTTCTGAAAATTTAATCAAAATTTAATCAATTTTGCTTCCAGTTCTTCTCTTCTTTGCACCATGTTGCATTTTCTGCTGCAAACCTTATAAAGCAACGCTGATTACATGTGCAATAAAACAAAGTACCGTATATGGTTTTTATACTGAGCTCAAAATTACTGCTTCAGCTTTCAGTTCTCTTTGGGGTTCCCAGAACATTTCTTCCAGATGTCAACTCTCTGAAAAGCTTTTATTTCAATTATCAATGTCCATGTTCAAGTATTAAATAGACTGATCGATGAAAGCAAAGAAAATACCAGTTATCATTTAATCAAACCATTACTTCCGTTTTGTTGCACATTTTATTACATGGCATTGTCTTTCACATGACTGGCATTTTCGTAAACCCAAAATTTAACTGACTGGCAGTGGGGAGGGAAATGTCTATTAAAGCAGAATGTATATTAAATTCTAATAGGATTTTACACATTCATAAAATGGGGATTGTATGTTATGTTTTATCTATCTTACACATTCTATGCAGGCAAAAATGGTGAATAAAATGTTATGCACTGGCAGACGCATATTGCATATGGACAGATTTTGCCTGTTTGTAATTAAAGCCTCCTAAAATGAGGTCCCTTAGACTGTGGGTTTACAGTATAGTTATTTCAGAGGTCATCTTTCTGAAATGAATTAATCTAGTCCTTCAAGTGCTTTCTGAAGGAAAACCCTGTTTCCATAAAGAGCCTAACACCCATGCGCCGTTTGGGGGATTGTCCTAATGGTGCAATTTTCCACTTAGCAGAAAAACATGTTTTTATGTTTCCCTGCAGTGGTTTTTGCTGTTAATTCTCCACCCTGACATCCGTTTAGCATTCTTCATGTCAACATGGTTCTGTTTTGCTTGCTGGCTACCATGTGCAGAGATAAAACCTTGTAGCTGAATATCATCGTGGAGGTTTTGGGAGCCTCTCTCTCTCTCCCTCTCTCTCTCTCTCTCTCTCTCTCTTCTTGCGCTTTTTCCCACACTTCTATGGCACAGTGTGCCTGATTATTTGACCTCTGTAATAATCCTCCAAACACACTCGAGCAGTATCAGGGGATGCATATCCTCTCTTACTTTCAAAGCCATTGCTCTGACATCAAGTAATAAAACCAGAAATCTTTTACCAGCACTAAACTTCTAACCGTACTGCTGTTCAGATCAAGGTCAGAGCCTCTTCGGCTTTTAGCTCAAAAAAAGAAATAACTAACAACAACAACAAAAAAAAAGAATTCGTGCACTTTTTAGCACAGCCTGGTTCTTATTATTCCTTAGCATCCTAGACATTGTGGCATTCTCCATTACCACATAATTAAGAAAACTGCTGTTTTTAAGTAGTAATACTTTTGCCATAGAGATGCTAACAAATGAATAAACCTCAGCCAGTTAAATAGCTCAGTGGAATGAGGCCCCCTACTTTTACTTTGTCATGATAATGAATTATTTGTCATCTCCTATTTAGTGAATTAATTAGGGTTAGGCCAAACATGACCAGATGCTGTCCAACCTATGTTACAGGTTCTTATGTAGATCAGAAAATGGTCTGGAATGTATAAGCTTATTTCTATTTCTTAAATTAAGAAACATCTCACCCATATTGGCTGCTCCAAAATCTCTCTGATGAGAGATGAAGAATGATTACTAAAATCGCTCTCTACCCTCAAGTATTATGACATCAACACCAACTAACAATTCAGGCATGATATATAAAACTATATTACAATATGTAATAATCCCTTAGAGTCATCCTCTATTTAAAGATACATACTATTAAAATAATTTGAAATTATTCAATTATTTAAGGATATATATTACTGAAATTAAACATAAGAGACAAAGAAAAGAATGTGGATTTTTTTTTAAAAAAAAGATAGAATGAAACAAATGCAAAAATGTATAATACAGTAATAGTAAAAGGGCAGAGCTAAACTTAACAGTTAAAAGAGTGGTTAATCTTGCTCCATAACATAGAGAAAATAAAGATATTTGATAACTGCAGAACAGAAAAAAATTTAAATTGTTAGTCTCCTAATAGTAATCGTAATTGCCCAAACTTGGCTACCTTCCTAGATATTTCAAGAACCCATGCCAGTCAAAAGGAAGTGAGTTTTCCCCTCAGAAGGCCAGCTCTAGAGTTTACTCATAAACCTTGAGAGCCACACAGCAGTTATAATAAGGTTTTTTCTTCTTTAAAAAAGTGAAATGCAACCACTGTCACAAGAGGATAAAGGGGAAAAATGCAGCCCACAGAGTAACAAGATTGCTATGTGTGCCATCCAGAGAAGGATTTTCAAACTATAGTGGTGCATGATATTAAGCAAAGCTGGAGTTTCAGCCAACCCCCCCCCCACACACACACACTACCACCACCAATCACAGCCTTTGGAATGTTGCATATTAAAGCTTTATATAGCATGTTTTCTGTTCCATTCATTTCTTTGTTTGTTTACTCAGTTTGTTTTGTTTAATTAAGGTAAAAAATAGTTGTACAGACAACAGTGCAACATTACCCATTTCATTTCCATGATAAGTATGCACTGCCCCCCCTCTATTTTAGTGTGGTGTAATTTCCTGATGACCTAGAGAGGGGAAGGAAGCAGAAGAAAGCAACTATATGGAAGTGATCAGGAAGAAGCTGCCAGTTTCACCAAGGGTCTGTCTTCAGGGACAGCATTGAATGCTGCCCTTAAATCAATGGAGATTGCATGAAGCATTCCTCCTGGTCATTTGTTTTATTTTATCGTTGCGGAACAAACAATATGGTGATGGAGTGTGGATCAACCTGGCCTAAATCCCACTTACTCCTTTGCCAGGACCTCATCCAGTCAAGCAGTTTCCAATAGAGATGTCCTGCAATTTGCTAATTATGCTTGGTTCTTATTCAGGACAAATTAGTCAGTAATTCACTGGAACCGAGTTTCTTCCTTTTTTGTAAATTGATCTGTTCCTAACTAGCATCATTGCTCAGGGATCTGGCAGACATGAAGGAAAAGGCAGGCAAATATCAGAATACCAGTCAGGGTTTATCTTAATTAGTTCAGTTGTAAAGTCCCCTATTGTTGCTTGACCATTGTTCAGTTGGGAAGTGAGCTTGTGAATCTTGGCAGGAGAGTCCAGGGCCAGTCTGGCATATGGTATGGGATAACTCGAGGGAGATTAATTTGCTGGAAACATTGCTATATTGCATTTAGAGGTGCTTGGTCTAAATTTTAGAGACAATCGGTCTAACCAGATTTCCTAATTTGTTTGCGAATGAGTGGACTATTAGTTGCCAAAAGGCAAAGCAATGCTTATCCTAGACTCGAGAAATTTGCCCGGCTGTTTAATTGGGCCCATCATTTTTTATACTTAAAAAACTATATAGGTATAAGTATAAAAAATCGATTGGGGTTTATACACTTTAGAAAAGTGTATAAGCCTCAATCAAATACCGGTTCTCAAATGATGATGTCTGTTAACTCTACAAGCCCTAGAACCTTCTATTACTTTGCCTTTAGCTGCAATACATTGGAGTTATAATTGTCTCTGGGGTTCCTTATTGACACATTAACAACCAGAATCTCTTGAATCAAACTATTTATTTGAATATGCTTTCTGTGTTTCTTTTCTGTACAAATGACTTGTTGCCTATGAAATAGTGGGGAAACTAGAGTATACTGTCTTTAGTTCCCTAGAGCATCAAATTGGAGAACTCTTCAATGTCTTGAGATACCGAAGCAGTCACTGAACGGCACACCAACATACTATAAACGTATACAGTAGTTAACAGAATAATCTCTATTAACATATAGGAATTTTGTAAGAGCTAATACTACTAATTAGATTGAAAGACAGTATGAGGTAAAAAATGGTTTTAGCCCAATAGGCACCCCAGTATATATATATTTCACTTTATCCCAATTATGATTTAGTTGTTTTATCAGCCACGGAAGAGGGAGATAAATATTAACAACAAGAAAAGAGCAACTTCCTGCTGACAATATGAGAGCTGCAGCCAGTGAAGAACAGGATATTAGTTTCACAATGGATGTCTGGATTTTGTCTGAGTTTAAGATGCCCTTTCATATGGTGGAAGTCAATCTTCCCCAACATGGTGCCCTCCAAATATGTTAACTATACATCTTCCAAAATTCCCAGGTAACGTGGCAAAACTCCAGACATCATGTTTGTAGACATCAAGCTAAGAAAGTCGGGCATAACCAACGGGGGCAGTTTCTATACTCGGATTATGAAAATCTTACATGCATTCCAATAATTTATAACTGGGAGAAGAAGCTGTACAAAACTAAAGTGGTAATATAAAGTGAGCCAGATTTCATGAGCTGGGATTTGCTGTGAAGTTTGATAATGCATCAGAGAGAGTGAGATTTTCCATTTTAAAAAAAAATGCTTAATTTTAGAACAGTACAGATTTACATATTTTGCATTTCAAAATTGTTGATAAATACTGTTGGCATTTATCAGGAGGCTAAAAGTTGCCCGTTCCTGCATTGGATAACCTATGGATAAGATAAGAGGATAACGTAGGATAAAATAACCCACCATAATTATGGTGATCCATTGTGACACTGAGGGAAAATGATTGTACAATATGGAGTCCAGTGTGCTGTCCAGGATCAAGCATACACATTATGTTTATGTATTTTATATGTGACTCTAATTATTAATTTTCTCTCTCTCTCTCTTTGTCATATTATGGCAATGGAATGAACTTTTTCTGTATTACAAAGTTGTCATCATGTCTTCCTTAGCTACATTCTTCAAAGTTTAAATATATCCATTTGTTCACATAAAAGATCTTACAATACTGTCACTTTTGAGTTCATTGCTGCTCATAGTCATTTGTAATTGGAGAACATATAAGCCCAGCCCAACAAATTGCTAGCTTGGCCCATGGATCTTCCAGCACGTTTTATTTATACTTAATATTTCTGTTTTATCTTGTGTAACCCTTTGTTTCACTGTGCACTTTACAACTTCAAAAACACCTTTTAAACACATTCCAATTTAAATTTTATTTATCCCTTATTTCTTACAAATAAATTTACAATTTCTGATGCAATTATAAGAAATACAGTGGTAGCTGGATTCTAAAAATTTTAATGCTGCTGTCCATAAAACCAACTTAATCAAAACATTATTCTACCTGTAACTATGGTAAAAAAATGCACATAACCTAAAATGCTTGAAAAGTAATATTAAATTCTATATATGTAGAAATTGTGTAGAGAATAGAAAATTTGGGAATGATAAAATGTTATTTATTGGGGTTTTTTTCTAGATTGCATGTTCCACATACACTTGGTGTATGACCAAAGACAATCTAGAAATGACAGTCATAAATGAACAAGATAGGATTTACTTGATAGATATGTGAAAGCTTAAACTTTAAATGCATAAATCTCCTAAACATACTAGGAAATCATACCACTATTTAGATTTTTATCACCAAAGAGATTCCTGCCTCAAAACTTGCCAGGGAAAACAGGGAGCTAGAATAAAAACAGGGCCAGCTTTCACACAACTCTGAGCCTTCTCATGTTTCCCTCAAATTAATTCTGAAGGAAAACCCCCACATTCCTAAGCAGAACAATAGCTGAAATATTAGCTGAGCTACAAAAACAAACAAAGAAAACCCTATTCAAGTCTGTTTTATTTGTCCTCTTTTGTTCCACTTGCTCCAGTGTGAAAGTTGCTATTTAAATTTCAGTAGTTGTGTTACAAGGGGCTGGTGTCTGTTCCAAAGCATCACCCTGAGAGCTTTTCACGGGAAGGTTTGCATAGTTCAATTCATTTCAAAATGCTCTGGAAAGCCTCCCCCCACTCTCTTCTAGCCAAATTCACCCTATCCCCTCTCAGCTCTCAACTGCAGTGACACATACGGCCTGCTCTACTGGTCCAGAAAGCTCTTATGTGCAAACAGAAGCCACTGTTTGCGTTTATCTTCACACGGTCAGAATTCAGTTGTGCAAAGCCATCCCGCTTTCAATATCCGCTTCTCCATTCTCGCTCTGCCAGAAATTGCTTCCCAACCACCCCTCCTACTCCTTTGAAGAAAAACTACTTTAGCTTCATGATGCCATCTTAAGCATTACCCAGAACCGATTCTACTATGCTAGAACAGGAAAGGAACTGTAAACAATCATGATGAAGATAACTAGAAATATGAGAGAGACCAAAAGCACAACTGCTCTTCTCAATTTCTAATTATTCTACCATTCGTTTTGTGACCAAAATTACAACAGCACTCAAAAAAGTGACTTACAACCGTTACTCACCCTTAAGATTGCTTTACCATGTGATGAAAATTTGGGATCTTGGCAATCCACATGTATTTACAAGCATTGCAGCATCCTGGAGTCATGTGATCAACATTTCTGACCTTCCCAGCTGGCTTCTAACAAGCAAAGTCAATGGGAGAAGCCAGATTTGCCTAATGACCACAAGATTCAATTAACCGCACTGATTCACTTAGCAGCTATGGCAATAGAAGGTTGTATAATTGGGCATAACTCACTTCAGCTTAGCAACTGAAATTCTGGTCTCAATTGTGGTTGTAATTCAAGGACTACCTGTATGTTAATTTGGCCACAGGCCATTCTGCTGTCACCAAAGGCTGGTGCTTGACTTGGCAAGCCTTTGGGATAATACACAACAAATTGTTGTATTTAAAAAGTGCTAGAAACCCACTGCATATTTTTAAGATAGGGATATTTTTAACTAAATTAAACCACCCACCGTCTGTGTGACCGTAACTGCTTTCCTTGAATTATAATGGTATAAAAATAAGTACAAAAGATTGACAACTAAGCTCAGCGAACTACCACCATGCAGATAGGACATATCCTACATCAGGGGTGTCAAACTCCCAGCCCACGGGCTGGATGTGTCACGTGCTGGCCATGTTCACGCCCGGTTTAGCAAAGGGGGAAAAAAGTCACAATATGTCACATGATGCCGTGACAACACAAGTTTGACACCCCTGTCCTACTTAAAAAAGAATTTATTATTGCAGTGTAAAGACATGTACTGTCCCCAGTAGTTTTCAAATAAAAGTAACTCAGGACTGCCAGTAATTTAGAATTGTAAACTTTGTGTTTAGAGGCATCTGCAGTTATTTAGCAAAAAGTCATGACAACTCTAATAGTAATTCCTTTCATTTCATTAAAAAAAAACCCACCACATTTATATTTTGTCCCAATCATCATTTCTAATTAAACTCTGAGCTTTTAGGCCTGTGCTGATTTTGGGTTATGCTGACTTTGATTATAAATAAGGCTTGTTTGTGTGTGTGTGTGTGTGTGTTGCTAAAGTTCATTCCACATTTTGTTAAGCCATATTAAACCATTTGGTTTTGGTTTAGCATATTGCATGATTACTATTTACTCAAAAAGCTATTACTAACCAAACCACAGATTATTACATCCAAGGAAACCGAGGCGGGTATGTGGGAAATAAATGGCACTGAGGAGGCGAATGATTACCTCAGTTGATGTGTGGATTGCTCTTTTGCTCTTCCTTAGGATATTTCATCCTTAATTCTACAACAGTGTCAGACTGATTGATTTAAGTCATCAGTCGGTTTTTAAAGGAAACTTATTTTGTTGTAGAAAATCAGCTACATGGAATCAGTTCCAACAGGACAAAGACTAGAAGGAAATGAAGTAGCCTTCACTACTATATCTCCACTGAATATGTTTGCATGGAGGAGGAGGAGGAGGAGGAGATGGAGGAAGAGGAGGAGGAGTTATCAGGAGATTTGTCACGTTGCCATGTAACACCCTGGCCCTTTGGATGTTAAACGAACTATAAAGCATTATGGAATATTTTATTAGTTTTCTCCCAAGTTTCGTTAATTTTCTTCCGTCTGAAAAAGTATCTTAAAAAACTATTCAGCAAAAGATTACTGTATTTTTCGCACTATAAGATGTACCGGACCATAAGATGCACATTAGCTTTAGAGGAGGAAAACAGGAAAAACCAAATCTGCCTCTGCCTCCCAGCATCCATCAAGTATTCATCTGGCTAGCGTCCTTGCCGCAAACAGCCTGGTCAGCTTCAGCACTTTATTGCAGTCCCAGCCCATGGCTCATCAGGCTCCGCTCCGTTGCGCCCACCACTGATCAACTGAGCTGAGCTGCTGCTGCCGCTGTGGAAAGCTAGAACCTTCGCTGCCGAGCAACTGATTGGCGATTGAATTGGCCTCCCAGAATACCGCTGACCAGCTTTTCTAGGTGGCAGAGATTGCCGCTATCGCCGACGCCTATCGCCGCTGCTGCCTATCGCTGCCACCACCACCACTATTCACTGTTCACCACCACAATCCCTGATACCTAGAACAGCTGATCAGCGGCATTCTGGAAGGCCGATCCAACCGCCAATCAGCTGCTGGGCTGTAAAGGCTCTAGCATTCCCTGGCAGCAGTGAACGGCTGCAATGGTGACAGGCAGCAGCAGCGGTGACAGCTGCAACATTGGCTCTATAAGACACACAGATATTTCCACCCACATTTTTGGGAGGGGGAAAGTGAGTCTTATAGTGTGAAAAATACGGTGTATATATATTTACTCATGACTCTGCAAAGAGACCAAGACATTCTGTATAGTCAAATCAATCCCACACCATTAATGCTCAAGAAAGATCACATCTGGTTTTTTTTAATAAGTCTGGTTTTTCCACTTAACCTTCTGCAGGCATAACAGTGGTGAAATTCTGCTGGTTCTGTCTTGGCTCGCACATGCTGGTAGCGGTGGCAGCGCTTGGTTGGGTGAACTGGTAGCCGCGGCAGAGCGAGGCTCCGCCCACCCACCTGGACATCGTTACTTCCTGGTTTTTAACCCTCTGCACATGCGCAAAGCCTTCTGGCATGCGCAGAGGGTCAAAAATCAGACGTGACAATGGCGCTGAGTGCACACTTCCGAACCGGTAGGAAGGTAAGTAGATTTCACCCCTGAGGCATAAATTTCTTTTTCCCCAAAAGAAGAGTGAAACTGAATGAGCAAGATGGCATACTTTTGCACTTGCTGCAGAGAAGGCCTCAACAAGAAGTCAGTTTAGTAACGAAATGGCAAACTGTCCCAACCGTTCAAAACAGAGTTTTGTTTTTCATGAAATTGTTTTTTGTATGAGGGCATTTTTATTAAAGGTAGTGTTAAGGATGAAGTGGGAAGCCACGCTGTGAAAATGAGTAGACCTCCGTTGTACAAATGGCTAAAGACTGCCTCCCACATGAAGCTATCCATTTTTTTCCTGCAAAGGCTGAGATTAATGCCCAAGTATCGTTCATTAGGATTAATGCATGTATTTATTAGCTTTAAAACAAATGTCATCCATAGGTACTTTATTGGTACTTAAATTAAATATCTACCACACAAACATACATGAAACAAAGTCTGGTTAAAAAGCAATATAGCTAGACTTCTTAAAATGTAATAATAGCAAATGGCCCTTTTTTTAGGCGGCTTGAGCAAAATAAAAACACTAATAGGAATAACAGTGAAGTATGCCATGGGAATTTTAGTTTTGAATTATTTAATATGGAACTGCTTAAAACCTGCAATAGGTAAAAAAAAACCCATTTATTTTGAGCTCTTGTATAATGGGTAGCCCCACAGACAATGACTAATGTCCTTCACATATTTGCAGTTTGATACATAGAGACATTTTTCTAGTGGTATATTAAAACATGCTGCAAGAAGAAAGAGTATCGTATGAGGCTGTGGTTAACTGATGCTGTAGGTATGATTGAGAATAGAAAATTAATTTAGATTTTTGCAGAACTATCATTCACCCCCTTCTTATATTAAATATATTCACTATATATTAAATGATTTGTGTATTTAAGCAAATAAGTGTATCCTCAAAACTAAACTTGGAGTTTTCGGGGGGGGTGTTGTTCAGCAATGTATGTTTCTTAGGGTATTGTAAAAGGCACAAAGGGTAAACAGAGTCCACATTTCATGTGACATTAAGAAGAGCTTTAAATGTTGCAACTCTAAACTGAACAGCTATAAAATAAATGGCCAAAATATTCTGACTAGAAAAACAAATCGAAAACAATATGCACA
>JANHFK010001993.1:246686-256746 GCA_036250565.1 Sibynophis collaris | reverse complement strand
GGAAAACCCTTTTGCTGTCACATGTCAAAAGCAGGGGGAGCGCAGGGGGGGCACGCATGCGCACATAATTTCCCACACACTGCCCCGGCCCCTGCTCCATGCACTGCCTCATGTATGGACGCACGACCCCCCCGTACCCTGTTTTGGGCCTAGCAGGCCTCCCTGAAAGCCTCCAGAGGCTGGAAACTGCCTGTTTGTGGACTTCCAGTAGGCCCCTTAAGCCCGTTTTTCACCCTCCCCAGGCTTCAGAAGCTTTCCTGGAGCCTGGTGAGGGCGAAAACGGCCTCCCACAGGCCTCCAGAGGGCAGAAACAGCTTGTTTCCAGACTTCTGGGAAGTCCATTTTTCGCCATCTCAGAGTCTCCACACGAACCCTATATTTACCTGGCATCCAAAATGTGCCGTGTGGAGACTCATGGGAGGGGAGGGGTGGTGTGGATGGAGCCAGCCGAAAATCAGCTGGCCGGCATGCTTGCATGCACAGTGGATGTGACCTAGGGCAACGGCTCACGTGCCTGCAGAGATGGCTCCATGTGCCACCTGGTCTAGGTCATGGTGCATATGGGTATGTATTAAAATTGACAGACAGGGATCTTAAGCCCCGAAAGTATTTAGTTGACCTATTTTGTTTATTTTCATGAGCACAAAAGATGAGGAAGCAGAAAACTGATGGTTTTACCTTTAAATGTCAATGATTTTGCTGTCAAATTGCACTCTCTCTCATGTGCACAATGGAATGGGAACATATAGCATGGAATGGGTTGCTCATCCTGTATCACTGCTGTCCTATTTTGCATGGTGAAAGCCAGCTCATGCTGCTGCTTCGGCTGACCACTTCTCTTCCTTTACAGGGATTGCTTTTCAAAGGCTTGTTAAAGCTGAGCAAGGATTGCCTCAAAAAGGCTGTGAGAATTCTACCGTGTAAGTATAATGGCTTTCTGTACATTTTTAGAGCAGCTTTCCTAACCTGATATCCTCAGGATGATTGGACCATAATGCCCATTATCTTTAGCACAACATTTCTGTAGGACACCAGCTTAGGAAAGTCTATCCTTGGGGAAAGTGGCTTCGTTTCTTTTGTGTGTTATTAACAGCTTTGGATCCTTGCGGCTCTCTGATTTCAGGGGTTTGCTTGCAAACATTTCATTAGTAGCATCACTAAGGACTCCACACTGCAACCCTGAGCTACACATTCTCTTCTATTAATGGTTTGCTTGTTTTCCTGTCTTCTTTCCCTAGAACAGTCCTATTGCTGAATCCTTCAGAAGTTGATGGGGAATTCCTATCAGTTGCTGAAAAGCTAAGCTCTGCAGACTACTCCCAGCATACATTACTAGTGACACTCCTAGAGCACACATACCAAGCTAACTTTGGAACCAGATGCAACCTGGAAAAATTACGTCAAATCCTGAAGGTAAAGAAAGTCCTCTGGCCTAGGCCTTGATTTATTTATTCATATTGCTATTAATAGTAGGAATATAAATACATGTATTCCAAATACATCAATAAATAAAATTATTTTCAGTTAGGTTTTAGGCTAGGACTTAGTAGGGAGACAGCTTTGGTAACTTGTCAGTGACCTGAAGTGGAGCTAAGATGTGGGTGATGTATCTGTCCTGGCCCTCCTTGATTTCTTAATGGCCTTCAATACCATCAGTCATGATATCGTTCTGGTCTGGCCGCAGGGAAATAGGAAAGGGAAGTCCAGTACTGCAGTTGCTTCTTTTCTCCAGAGTCAGTGTTGGTGGCGGAAAGAGGTCACATTCAATACTGTTGCTTCGTGAGGTGCAGTGGGACTCAATACTCTCCCCTCTCCTGTTTAATATATACATGAAACAACTGGAGAGGTCATTCATTGCTTCAGGGGCATATACCATAAATACGTGGATAGTACTAGGTTGCATAGCTTGACCTCCAGTTGGTCAAGTGATGTTGTCAAGGTATTGTCTTTATGCCTGGATGGGAGGAACAGGCTCAAACCTATTACCGGGGAAAATCTGGTTGTGGATGCTATGATCTAATGCTGGGAACTTTCCACACTTGAGTCTTGAATGGGGCAACGCTCCCTCATTCAACAGTAGTGTACAATTGCAGCATCTACTGGAATTCTTAGCGTTTGCTTGAGGAATAGGTGGCAGTTATGCCCAGGAAGGTCTTTACACAAATCTAATATGTACACCACTTGCTCCCATTCCCGAATTCAGAGGAATCACTCTTATAATTACTCATGCCTTGGCTATTGCAATAACCTCTATATGAGGTCATTCCCTGAAAACTACTCAGAAGCTACATCCGATCCATTGTGCAGCAGCTTGATCACTGATTGGCAGGTCTTACTATGTCCATATAAACTTCTGCTTCATGAGTTGCACTGATATACCAGTAAGCTTCCTACTGCAGTTCAGAGTGCTAATTATTGCCTATAAAGGTCACTGGCATAAGGCCTAGGTCTCTCGTAGTGTCTGTCCATCTTGTACAATCAGACAGGGTTGACTTGTGATTAAGAAATGACATCTAGCAAAATTCAGAAAGCAACAATAATCTTCCTCCTATCTGCTTTCCACCCTATTCAGCCCACCACCCTACCAGTCATCAAACAAGTAAATGTAATTCTTCTTTCAGGACTCGAGTGAAAGTGTCTGGAATGCCCCTCTAATTTGAGGTGTATGAGATATGGTTTTTGCTTTTATTTTATTCTGCCTTTGAGTTAATTTTGTGGTTTTTTAAACAAAACCAGATTCTGTATGAAGTCACCCCAAGTTATTTTTGGAACTGGACACCCTAGAAAAAATTGTTTTTGTTGATGTTAGTGCTGCTGCTGCTGCTACTTCTGCCACAGTGAATCCCATTTCTCTGTGGTACATTTGTTCAGATTGCAGTAGCTTTTATTTTTGAAGTAATTGCCAATTGAATCTTATATTATTTTCTTTCTATGCAGCTGAAAACTGCAGAAGAACTCATGAAAATGTTCACCAAAACCACAGAGGCCCAGGAGATGGCAGTTCTGACTAACAATGATACTTCAACTGCTAGAGAACAGCTGGAATCTGCCTTGCTAGAGATTGCAAGAACAGCAGGGCTACCTGAAATAGCAGGTAGGAAAGCTAAAAGAGGTGTGTGAATATATTTAGATACTGTCTCCATCATAATGGAGTTTGTCTACCTCTTAATGTGTCCATTTCTCTCTTCAGATGAAGGCCAGCTGTCTAAGCTCCGTGTGATCCCCATCCCTGTTGCTCGCTGTCATGTATACAGATGGGATAAGGATAATTTTGGTAAGCTTAAAATCTGTAGACCAGTTTACATGCTTAAAAACATTTTCAGAGGGGAGGAATGATGGTTTGATAAGCCTGATTGAAATAAAGTAGGAGACTTGGCCCCAACCTCTTTAAACCTAAGACTTGTCTTGATTTTTTAGAAATAAAGAAAGCATATATAAAAGTAGAGCCTGATATTATCTGATTAATTAAACTACTACTATCAATAGCTCTATGACAGAAATCATAGATAAATGACATCTTCTAGGGTGTACCACAAATAAAGACTGCTTTAAACTGTTAGGGTTTTTGTTACATCTTATTTTGTATCTGCCTCCTTGTTACAGATATCTTGAATGAGGTACTAGACAAAGAAGTGGATTATCCAAAACAAGTCCTTTTGGAGGATGAAGAGGAGGATGAAGAGGTTGACAATTGCTTTGCAAATAAAGACTGCCTGTTGTCCACCCTTGCCTCAGTCAGGAAAGACTCGGTGTACTCAACATTGTCACACGATGACCCTTGTGACTCACAAGTGTCTGTCATCTCTGCTCTTTCCAAAAACTCTGAGTTCTCCTTGGTCTCTAAAAAGTCCTTGAAATCTTTTGTCTCCAGTCTGAAAGATTCTATGGATAGTGGTTACGTGGAAGACAGTGATGATAACTCTTTAGATTTGACAGGACGCTTAGATCTGAAGGAAGAAAAAGTGTCACACAGGCATCGGCTGAGCAACAGGCTGTACAAGTTGTTCAAGAGCAAGAGCCAAATGATTTTGGGCAGAGAACTGAGAGATGTTTCTGAGGTAGCCTCATTGTCATTGCCATTACGCAGAGCAGAGAGCCTCTGCAATCCTGTAGCCAAGGACCGTATCCCTGCACGATCCCGACGGGCACAGTCACTGCCACAGCATATGCTGAGTGCCACGCTTTTACAATGCCATATAGCACAGAACACTTTTGTCCAACGCAGGCCCTTGTTGAGCTGCGATGAAGATACAAAGATTTCAACACTGCGAGTAGTCGTGTTTGGTTCTGATCGCATCTCAGGGAAAGTGGCCCGGGCTTATAGTAGTCTGAAGTAAGTGGGTGAAAGCAATTCTTAATAACTTGTCTCTTAATAACTTTTCAGACCTATTGTTTTATTATGCAGGGACCAACCAATGTAGTATTTAGAAGACCAATGTTCCTATAGCTTAGCTTCTCTGTTAGTCACTGCAGTGAATTTTCATCTGAGGCCTTACGTTATGTCATTATATGTTTTATTTATGTCGTTCATGACTCTTTCAGGCAAACAGGTGATTAAAAAAGGGGGGTTAATCTGAAATAGGCTGTATGCTTTTTTAGTACGTATTGTGACTAGAGGATAAGGCCCAGTATCCTTCAGTTCTGGACCATTACAACGTGCTTTGTATGGGACGGCCTTTGAAGACCAGTTGAAAACTTCCGTTGATTCCAAGTACGGTAGCCCTTTGGGTTTAAAGAATGCTATTTGAGATATACATTGTTGCCATTGGTTGTAATGCTGCATATGTTAGGATTGCCTATTATGTTGTCCTTCATTATTACCATGGATTCCCTATTTTTGATGTTGTAAATAGAACCAATCAATCAATCACGTTCTGTTTGCAAGCAAATGGCCACTGCCTATCACTTTCTTCATGTATTCTTATTCTCTTTTTTTTTTACAGATCTCAAGAAAGCAGCTGTCCCTGTTTAACTCGGTACTGTAGATTGCAATTTTTTTACGTCCCTGTGAAGAGGAGCAACCCTACCTCATTTGCACTGACTTACCCTCTTCTTTCTTCAGGATGTCCTAATTCCCATGGCTCTGGATCAACGGTAAGCCTCCTGGGCAAAGTTGGAACTGATGCTTATAACACTGTGCAATACATAAAATTAAACAATTATTTTTTTATATGAGATGCAAGTGGAACTCATCCAATAGTTCTTGAGGAACTTGAATATGAATCCTATGGTTCATCTAGCAAAAATATATGCTATGTGACTAAAACTGGTTTATGTATCAAAGAACTGGAAATTGAATAATATATTGTTCCCTTTTAAAAAGGGAATCAAGAAAATTACAGCTGGTATTTGTGAAAAAAATTACTAGATTAAATTAGCAAGCATGCAGAAACAGTATTCTTGCTGAAGAATAAATAGCAGGGTTTCTATAACAGCATATATAAGTTTTTGGACAGTGTCAACAAACATAAATTGGAGAGATATAATCAACAATACAGGTAGTCCTCAACTTACAACAGTTCATTTAGTGAACTCATTCAAAGTTACAATGGTACTGAAAACATCATGACCATTTTTCACACTTATATGACCTTTGTAGATCCCCATGGTCACGTGATCAGAATTCGGATGCTTGGTAGCTGGTTCATATTTATGACGGATGCAGTGTCCTAGGGTCATGCGATCACCTTTTGCAACCTTTTGACAGGCAAAGGCAATGGGGAAGCCAGTGATTCTCTTAACAAGTGTGTTACTATCTTAACAACAGCAGTGATTCACTTAACAACTGTGGCAAGAAAGGTCATAAAATGGGGCAAAATTCACTCAACAAATGTCTCGCTTAGCAGCAGAAATTTTGTTGTAATTGTAATTACAAACTCATATATGGTTGTAAGTCTGTATTTACTTGGACTGTCTAGTCCTAGAGCTTTGACAGAATTCCTTAGCAAAGATTCCTAAGTAAACTAAGTGGATATGACTTCTCTTTTGAAATGGTAACTTGATTTTTTTTAAAAGTGGGGTATGGAAAATAACTAAAGACAGGAAAGAGAACTGCTTTCAGGGGGTCATTAAGACTACTGCTTTTCCATTTATTTATAAATTATCTGGAATGGGCATGTTTCACTTGGTAAGATTACTTTTAATTGCTAAGATGTTTAAAATGAGAACAACAAAAATGGGAGGGGGGGCCAGTGATGATCTCCAATAGGAATAGACATGGAAATAGCTTGTTCACAGCCAGCCAAGTTTAACTGATGAATATGGAGGTGAAAGAGTCATGTAACTAAAGATGGCAGCCTGATATTTGAGATGGCATTGATTAAGCAGAAAAGGTTGAGCTGGTACAAGATAGCTCAGTGGCAGCATTGACCCAGGATGTTTCATTTTGGGAATCAGTAGGAAAGGAATAAAAATGAAAGCAACCACTATTACAGAAATCTGTGGTGTTATTACAGTCAAAACATAGTATTCACATTTGGCTGTTACATTTAAAGTAAAAGGTTCAATTAGCTCCTTTCTAAATTATTAAGGATCTGAAGCAATTCTGCTATTAAGAAGAAAGATTTTTTTTGGGGGGGATTCTAAATTATTGTAGATACAGTATCTCATGTAAAAGTTGTATAAATCTATCCACAGAATGGCAAAAATAAACAGGGATGTTTGCCCCATTCCTCATTATGGTGGAACTGAGGCCATTCAATGTAAAAGGAAACACCTTTTTATGTAATACCTAGTTAAATGTCCAAAATAATGTCAAGATAGTTGTCCACCTGGATTACGTTAGAAGAGGTTTAGACTGATTTACACATAACACTATGTGAATGGACGCTAATTTATCAGCATCGGTATAATTGTTGCTCCAGGATGTGAGTGGAAATATGCTGCTACACTCACATCCTTTCTCTGTGTTTTCCAGAGACATCTGGTTGGCTTGGGTGAGAACAGCATGTTAGACTAGATGAGCTTTTGATAAATACTTTAAGAGCATCTCTCTTTATAGTAAAAATTCAGCTGACATAAGTGAGCATTGAAAGAGCATAGCCTCTGTGTTTGGTGGCAAGATAGCATGAATTTTTTTTTTTTTAAAGCGTCCGGCCTCGGATAAACTCACTCAATTTCTCCTCGCTTGGGATTTTAGTACATAATTAATGATTCGGGGGTTTTAGGGTTTTTAAGATTAATTTTAATAGGGGGAACAGTCCAGTGTAATACTTTTAATTCTTTTTAACTTTTGTATTATGTGTTTTTGAACCGACTGTGAACCGCCCTGAGTCCGACAGGAGAAGGGCGGTATAAAAGTCAAATAAATATAATATATAATATAATATAAATATCACCAATAATCCTAGATAAAACACAACACAAAATTTGGCTGTTTGGAAGATGGCATAAAAACTCATGGAAGCTTC
Organism: Sibynophis collaris; assembly: GCA_036250565.1. NCBI lineage: Eukaryota > Metazoa > Chordata > Lepidosauria > Squamata > Sibynophiidae > Sibynophis > Sibynophis collaris. Next base: position 249,337 of record JANHFK010001993.1, on the reverse strand, counting down.
CCAGTGTCCCAAAAAATAAAATAATACAATAAATCATGTTGTATATAAAGTTCCACATAAAAGGAGCAATGTCCAATAGTTTTCACTGATCCTGTTCCACAAGGGCAACCATTTTCATTATATGGTATTTTACTGAATTCTCTACCAATGTAGAATGACAATAGTTGGGCCTTGAAAAAAAGCACTCCAATACTTGGACAGAACTGGAGCCTTCTGTAACAGGCTGGTTGGGTGCACAGAAATTACATTTCCATGCTTTGATAGTCTAAATTAGCATTTGCTAGATCAATTTGCAGTTCTACATCTGTGATACATTACAAGAAGCTCTTTTACAGGGCATAATTCCAAGAAACTCTGATGACAGTCCATATGACAGGGTATTTTGTTTTTGTATGAACTATCGTTTGCCTAGCTGATTGAAAATTATTAGATAAAATTAGTGGATACGATTTTAAGCCAGTACTTGTGAACAGGGTGTTTATCATATGTATTAAAAAAAGTGATTTCTTTTTTTTAGACATTCATTCTGCTATCTTAGTATAGGACAATTCATCACATAGTGTTTTGTGCATGACATAAAGAGTTTCAATTGAACTGCTATCCAATTGTGTCATGAAAATGTTCCATGTGGTGTGGAAGCAATTATTTTATTAGGGCAATGCAGCACTTTGCAATCAAAGAGGAAAAGATGCGTCAAATTTTGAAAAGCTAGTCATAAAGCATGCTGGCCATTCCTGAAAGAAGCGGTGTTTTTATTCCAGGATGCCATGATTCCAGAAACAAGTGTATTTGATTTAAAGTGCTCCTTACAATTGCTACTGGGCATCCCCTTACATATATAAATATTATGTAAACTTTTAATGGGAACAAACATGCACAGAAGCTGATTTAAAGAGGGTCTCTGTGAGAAAGACTAATTCAAGCAGGGCCATGTTTTCAAGTACATTTCATTCCTTAGGCAACTGTATCAATTTAACATGACATCAGTTCTATGTCCACATAAAGACACCATACAATTAGAATTGGTGCTCAAGTGCATAATAGAAATAATATGGAAACAAAGGCAGGATGAAACTGTGGCTGGATGACATGTTCACAAAACGAGGCTACACATATGATTCATAAATGAGAGAACATTTGATTTTCAGTCCTATTCTTAGACCTAGAAATATTTTATTTCCAGTAGTTACTAGGCTAGAGTAAACTAGATATATAATTCTAAACATGATTACAATCAATTTAAATCAAGATGCTTTGGGAAATGTATGCCAGATTATGCACATTACTTTTTCACTTCTATATAACAAATTTCAATTTTGATATTATAAAAGTCAGAAATGGAGAGGTGAACACCCTTCCTCAACTTTGAAAATATACCATGTTTTCCCGAAAATAAGACTGAGTCTTATTTTCTTTTGACCCCCGCCCCCAAATAAGGGCTTGGCCTTATTATCGGGGGTCTTATTATTTTGGGGGTGCAGAAGGCGGCTATCGCCTCCTCTCTCTGTTCTTCGCGCTGGCTGAGTGGCTGGCCATCGCTGCCCTGACGTGTCCCGCCACCACTGTCTCGTGGAGCAGTCTCTGCAATGCTTGTGCCATTGCACGCACAAACTGCCGCACTGCCACGAGCTTCATCATACCGGCACAGCTGTCGTCCTGCCACTCACTACTGCACCAGTATGTCGAACCTGGCGGCAGTGCTGCTGTTCATGCATGCAACAGCACAAGTCTTGCAAAGTCCTGCTCTAAAAGGCAGCGGCACGACAAATCTCACTAAGACTCATTTCTGGCAGGTGGGCCGGAGGAGAAGCGAGACACATGGAGCAAGACATGGCTCCCCTTGCCGTCTCTTCTCCTCCCCTTGCAGGGCTCCTGCCCCTCGCTTAGCCACCCACCCCCTTTAGGGATGCAATTTGGGGGTGGCAGGTGGGGTGGGCGAACAGCAGAACATGCATCTTATCTTCCCAGGTCCGTTGCATTCCTCACTGTTGTGAAAAGCATTGTAAAAGAAAACTTCCCATGAATTCAATCAAACTCCTCGAACTCATGAGAAGTTTTCTTTTACAACATGTTTCCCTGGACACAACAGCGAGGAATGCGACGGCCTTGGAAAGGTAAGACGCACGTCTCGTGGCCCAACACATCCCATCTGCCATTCTTTTTGTGGAGGCCGCTCTTTTTGCTTTATTTTTCGGGGGGTGGGTTATTTTATCACATGCGCTGAAAAGCCCGATTGGACTTATTATCTGGAGAGATCTTAAGTTTCGGGAAAATGTGGTAGTACATTCTAAGATAGGTCAGCATCTATTTCTGAGAACTGGAACACAACCCATTGTGAAATTATTAAAACTTTAAAGATAAAATTAGCACTGTCTTTTATGAGAAAAAATTAACTTTAAACTGAATAATCCATGTTATTTTTTTTTTAATTATTTTTCCAACATACAAATTAAAAAAAACAACAACATATTTTTGTAGATGAAGCAAGAAAAACCCGGTATTCTTTCCACTATCCTTTTAAAACAGTTCAAAATCTAATTTCCTATTCATCTTTCTTATGATCACAACTCTTAATTGAATTTAGTTCTATTATTACCAATTCCATATCAATAAGTGCTTATACATTACACGGATACAACAATTATTGTTCA
>JANHFK010001993.1:204944-218336 GCA_036250565.1 Sibynophis collaris | reverse complement strand
TCAACTGTATTCATATTATGTATTCAATTCATGCCTATAATTATATATATTATCTAATATGTACTTGACAAATTAAATAAATAAATTCTGGTGCAGTGGTGCAGTTGGAACATTGCAATGTTTTTAGACCTCCTAGCTTCTATCAAGAACACTGGAAGGCCGTCATTTACCCTTCCTTTATTTGGCTTTATCCCCCTTCCCCTTCGGCATGAAAAATTAACTTTCTGCACCAATACAGCAACCACTCAAACTGTTTTTGTCCTTTTTGATTCCCTCCATATGGCTCTGCAGGCAGATTGACACCTCCAAACCCCCAGAAGTTAACAACTGTGTCACTAACTTAACAACTGCAGTAATTCACTTAATAACTGTGGCAAGAAAGGTTGTAAAATGAGACAAAATTCACTTAGCAACTGTCTTGCTTAATAATGGAAATTATGGGCTCAATTGTGGTCATAAATTGAGGACTACTAATTGTGGTCGTAAGTCCCACCACCCAAAGTGCTGCAAGCATATCAATTAGCAGTTGCAGAAATCTAGGTAAGAGAAGCTTGACCGAGTGAGATGAATGTTGTCAAGTATTTGCTTATAACTTTCTTTCAGTCAAAAAATTGAAATCATACAGTTTCTTTAGGAAGAATTAGAACAACTGAATCATTTCCCAATACATTTCAAAGTACTTTGGGGTGGAAATATTTTGTTTGTTTTCTAACTGCCTTCCTAGTGTCTGGCAAAATGGTAGGGGTTTTCCCCCCTCTAATATCAGTGAACATTGCAACTTATTAATTACATAAAATCTCCTGATTTCTTTTTCTGGTGGGAATTAACTCCTAAACATGATTTTGTGAACAGCTGGAAAATTGCTTGGTACTCAAGATGAATAATGAGTAAATTAGTTGGGAAGGCTAAAAAAAAAAACCCATCAGTGAGTGGGCACCTTATCCCACATCTTTGTTTGCAAACTTCTAACTTTTTATAGCCACATAATACTTTGGTTTTTTTTAAAAACCCAGGACAGTTAAAGTACCATAAATGTATAATATGGAAGGAGGTTGGGGAATTGGCTATTGAGTTGCATACCAGAGCAGTGCTGTCAAAAATGAATGAGCCCAGAACAACATCTAAATGTGATTAATTTTGAATTTAATAAATGCAGTTCCTGAATTTGATTATTATTTTTGTCACATTAAAAATTGTACTTTGATAGCAACATCCAAAAGGGCTTGGAAGGAATACCAATCTTCATGGAACCTTCAGACTGCTACATGGCTATTCATTGTATGAGTCTCTGAATCCTGATGTCTCAAAAATATCCTGAAAGTTTACATTGATTTTGCTTCACAGGGTAGACATAGTTACTTCTCTAGAAATCTTTAAGTCCATGTCTTGTCACTTGAATTCTTGTGAATATGTATATGTGCATATTGATATTTAAGAGGAAAGTGTTAGCACATTTTGGAACAACCACTGGTATGAATCCACCCACATTTCAAAAGATTGTTGTGGTGGCACGTCTTGTTTTGCAGCCCAGGAGAAACAGATGCCATTATCTGTGCTTGGGCTCACCGGGTTCATTCTCAAGGATGAATGCATGAATTCCATGGTGTAGCCCAGCCTGTATGGTTTGAGGAGGCCACTTGATGTGAGGCTATGGAATAGCTAACAAGGAAAAGCATTTTACAAGGTTGGCTTTACCATTAAGCTCTGGGTCCAAAGGTGCTGGATAGTCACCTCAAAACTGGGCCAAATACACTGGAGTGTGGAAAATATGGCAGGGGGGGACAAAGCCACTGAACCTGTGTGGCTTCTGGCAGACTTGTGGTGCCTTCTTCCAAAGAGCTTCAGGATGAAATTGGTCAGGGAGAGCCTGTGACAAGAAAATTTCCAGATCAAGACTCTTGAGGACACTTTGAAGATACTACCAGATATTGCAGGTATGGTAATATCTGGCTTGACTTCTGGTTTCAAATGTATTAGGAGATCTGTAGTTTCAGGGCAAGAGGGAAGAGACAACACATTCCACTTTCTAATCCTTTGAAATATTTGCAGGTATTGTCAATACTGGTGAGGCAGGTAAAGCAAGTCTATTTTAGGTATGTTTCTACATAATGGAAATCAGCAGGTTTAAACGGCCTATTGCAGAGATCTGGCTTGGTATATAGACCCTGTAATATAAATTATTAGCTTATTGTTGTTTGGCTATCTTTTCTCATGAGTTTCCTTATGTTCTGTATATGACACCGAGGAAAGTGAGACCTTCTTGATTTATAGTAGTCTCAGAGTGTTGTATTCAGAATGTTGTCATGCTGTATTGTCTACTGCCAGATCTTCACAATGTCATTTCCTATGCTTACCTTGGAAGCCATTTCAAAATAATTTCCTGTGCTTGGAACCTAGGATGGGTCTATACAACTGTATTTACAATTACAGGACAAGTATCTCACAGGTATCAGTTTGTTCAGGATCTTAGATAACCCCTGTTCTGCCTCCCAGCATCCTGAATATCAATCGTTTGTGCTACTGACAAGATTTAGTGGTACTGTGGAATGTCACAATATTCTAGGACAGTCTTCCTCTAATCCGATGCAGATATATTGACTCCAAATTCCTACTATACTCATATGATACATCTACTAACAGGATTGTAGTTCAGCTCATATAGAGGTTGGCAGATCTGGAAGGCTGTTTTAGGCCTGAGAACACTAGTAAAAAAAGTGTATTGCACCAAGACAACTTTTATCCCGTGAATTTTTTCAGCAAAGGAATGGACAATGCTGCAGTCTCCAGTATGTTTGTAAAAAGAGCTGAGGAGTTGGGATGGAGTGGGCTATAGCTGTAGGAGGGAATGGAAATCTTATTTCATGCACTTCCAGGAGTGTGGATGTAGCTCTGAACACTAAACTGTTGTGGGAAGCAAACTATTTCATCCTTCCATGCAGCAGTCCACAACCTCTGTCTTACACCATCATCTTATTTTACAGAAGCAGTAGAGGAGCTGAGGCCATGCTGAGTAAAACTGAGTCCTCCGTTCACCTAGCTCTCCAAAAAGCGTCGCTACAATTAAGCTTGCAATCAACTCCTTTAAACACTGTCCAGATATGGAAAACCCAGGTTTGTGCTTGGCATTAAAGCATGAGATTCTAATAAGGAAGAGTGAAATGGTTTCAGTTTTCTTTTGCTATCCCTTCCTTGTTGGGAAAAAAGAAAGAAAATATAGGGGAGGGTCAGGTCTCTGCTGCTTCCTCCCCTGCAGAGGTTCAAAGCTAGCCAGGCTATTAACTCAAGGCTGACTCGGCCTTCCATCCTTCCCAAGTGGGTAAAATGAGGACCCAGATTGTTGGGAGCAACATGCTGATTCTGTAAACCGCTTAGAGAGGACTGTAAAGCACTGTGAAGCGGTATATAAGCCTAAGTGCTATAAGTGCTATTCCCAACCTCAACTGCCGATTCCACCACAAGAGCTAGCTATGCGCATTAAACACAAGGAACACCCAAAGAAAGAGTCTTAGGGTGCCTTGAAATTAAGTATTATTTATACTTAAAGACTTCATGAGAAAACTACTATAGGCATGATTAAGCTCACTTATTATAAAAAAGCAACATTGTTGTAATTTTCTTTCCTCTTTATGGAACGGCTGTTAATAATTGCTGATGGGTTGTTTAAATTAAAAAAAACCATATCAGAGGTGTTTGTTTTGCTACAAATTGAATTGTTTACACATGGTACCCTTCAGGTTTTGTTTGCAAGTAGTACCCAGGAAAGTAAGCGTGTATGGAAAATATTGGTAAAAATAAACATGAATATTTTGCTTTTATAAAAAATCCATGTTCTACAATATTGATCTACTAGTCATAACTCTGCTGCTGCTAAGCTTAGAGTATATATCTCAAATGGGAGCTAACAACACTAGTGGTCTGTAACTAGGATTTTGCCTTTGATGATGGTGTTATGTAAATGTAGACTTACATATGTTTGTATGAAACTAAAAAATTAGAGATCACTAAGACTCTTTCTTCATGTGGATTTTCCTTTTTTGCTTTAAGAGGTTGAGTCAGACTTTCTCCGAAGTGTGCATGCCCTTCTTCGGGAACTTGATGGCCATCATCCAGCCTTCCAAAGTGAGAGAGGTAAGATCACTACAGAGAACCAGCCTTCCAAGAGATTGGTTGTTGTGTGTTTACACCCATTCGGTCAAGCATGGGAAATCAGGAAGTTCAGGCAGTTCAAATGAATAGAAAAGTCTATAGCAAAATTAAGCTCTTTTCAAGAATCTGAACCATTAACTAATATAGGAAATTAGTGGTAGATAAGAGCCAATGAAATTCAAGGTGTGCTGGACCTTGTGGGCATGAAGGGACTCGAGACTGAAGACACATTTGACCCCTCCTTCAGCCTCAGCTTGGTTATCTCCTACATGTTCTGCCTACATAATCTGGAGGAAGGAAAGCTTGATTGTCCATGCTTGGATATCATTCACTTGGAATTTGTCTCTGGATACCTTACTCGGTGAGATACTTCGCAAAAGATAAAATAGTTGATCTGATCCTAGAGAACAAATCTCTGCCCATTAAATTCTTCCTTATTACCAGTAAAACTACAGAGACGAAGCAATCGCTCATTGTTAAAGAGCATGTTTTGTAAAGATGAAATTTCCATCTGTTATCTCTAGTTGAGAGATTTCAGGCAGCAAGATAGCAGAAAGAGCTTTACCTAAAGAAAAGAAACTGCCAAATGGCTGGGTAGAATATGGATCAAATTCCTTGTGTGGATTCCCAATTGATTTGGCTTAATGTATGCTAGGAATAATTAACCCACATAGACTAGGTTCACACAACATGCTTAAGTGGATTACAAGCATGCCATTTAGGTTGAAAGTCTAACTTAAACATAGTGTTAACCCACTCTGCTTATCACCCACCCAGAAATGAAAGTATAGAGCAAAACCAGGGCTTCTCTGGGAAGTAATTCACTTTTTAAATTTTCATCTCATAGCCAAATAGGCCAGAAAAAAGACATGAGGATAGCTAAGTTTCTGTCAACTATGTTTCTGATTCCAATTGGGCCTTGAGGAATTTCTTCCCAGGTTTTTCAGAGGAAAGTTAAAAAAAGCAGTAAGTGACAATCTCACTATATTCTATGAAGATAGTCACTCTTCACCTTTGGACATCAGTTCACATTGGTGATATATTTGCCTGGATTAGTTATGTTGTGCGAAGATAATTGCAACAAAACATTAAGGACAGATTATGGTGGGTACCAACCAGTGTCAATATCCATTTCTCTTAGCTTTTTTTAGCCTATGCTATCTGGCCATTTGTATGACAGGATTAGTGATGTTCCATAGCATAACAAATGCTGTATTGTTAACCTGAAGTATTGAAGTTAAATTAAGGCAATGTAATGTCCCTAAGGTACTTTTCAAAAGGCAACTGGACTTTCCTGGTTTTTTTTTAATGTTTCACTTCTCATCCTCAACTGAAGCTTCTTCAGTTCTTTGATGAGAAGTGAAACATTTTCAAGGAAAAAAATCAAGCAAGTCTAATTGCCTTTTGAATAGCACCTTTAGGACAACCATGATCTGAATGATTGAGAATCTTTATAGACAAAAGGCAATGTAAGTGTTTTTATTCAGATTTTTTTAATGCAATACTACAGCTTTTTAAAAACATCTTGGAAGCAAATTCCTATTCTAGGTGGAAATGAATACCTCAGTTTTAAGGACTGGAAAGAATTATTAATATGTTTAATTGTACTTAAAACTAATTATCACATGGATGAGCCCTTACCTGTAAAACATACCGAAAGACACCTATATCCTGAGAGCTTTTCCTGAATTTATTGCAATCCAGCCTTCCCTCTCCTATGAATTTCATTCTTTTATATACTGTATCCTTGGATTAATAAATGAAATATTAACAGATACTTTGATTTTGATCTCACAGGGATGCTGAGATGGACCTTGCACAAGAAAATTGACCGGAATCCCCAAAATGGAATCCTCTGGATTAAAATTTTGGTGAAAGAACTTGAAAGAGTAAGAAATGAGAACTACGATGATGTAATAGTAAATGTGTTGGATTAGGACCATGGAGACTTACATCAAATCCACCTTCAGCCATGGAAACTCAGTGGGTGGCTTTGTTACTCAGTCACTCTTTTGTAATCCAACCTGCTTTAGCAGGTGGTGGTTGTTTTTAATAAAATAAATTGAGATACCAATGTCAAATCCCTTAATCTCCTGAAGAAAAAATGGTATGTAAATCTAACAATCAAATAAATAGGCAAGTGACCTTACTTATGTTTGGGGGTAGTCTTATTAACCCAGACAGACTTGATCATGGAAACACTATATTGCTGAAATTCAGTTACAAATTGTGAAAATTCAGCCCACAGAATGTTTTTTGATCCATTGTTGTAAAAAGAAATGACAAAAGGGTCTAACCTAAATCAGACTGAGAAAATTTATGTTACTTTTCAAAATCTCACAATTAATAATTAAGGAGACAAATATTTTGGTTCTACCTTTTTGTGGGTGCAAAGTTCCTAAAAATATTAAGTAACCCTTGGCTAAAAAAAAAAGAAAAGAAAGGAAAAGGATGTTTGAATTGCTCTAGATTAAAGTCTCACCTATTCCTTTCTTGAAAGAAGCAAAACAAGACATGCTGCTTACCAAATCCCAGTGTAAAAGCAATTTTGCACTCTTTCAAGGTCAAGAATTCATAGCATCAACATCTAATTTGCAGGTCCATTTTCTTTCAGATTGCTTTATCTCAGTTTATCACACTTACCATGACCTCTGCAGGGTTGACCGGAGACCAGTGTTCCTTAATTTGTCTCTTCTGTCTTTGATCCTTTTCATTCCTAACCCTTAATTTTGAGAGTAAAGGATCGTCTGGCTAGAGACAGATGTTTTCCCAGAATTCTGGCAGACTCATTTGAATATACATTCATTTCACAGTTCCTACTGAAAGTAAATCTTCAATGTTTCTTTAAAAATTCAAAATGTAATGTCAGTGGGAAAAAATACATGAAGAGCAACTCCTTTTTTTTAGCGTAGTAGTATCATTTTTAAAAAACCCTTGATTGCAGTAAATCCTTTCATATGTTTTATGATTAAAAAAAACGATTGTCTTGGTTTTCTAGGACCATTTTTCTCAAATACTATTCAATTTAGCTTATTCTCCTTTGGATGTGGGCTATATGCCTAGCTCCTTTAAACTTCCCTTTAAACTACACATTCCTATAGCTTTCAACCCTTCACCACCTTTTTTCAGAATGTATCAGAATAAGGAAGAGACTAGTTATTAAATAGCAAAGCACAAAGGGGTGGGGGTGTCTCAGATTTTCTTACAATGGTTGTTATGTATTCTTTCAGAAGCATTGCTACTGCAGTGCTCTGGCTGGCTGCCTTCCTCTCTTCTGTGATTTTATTTTGGAAAACTTTGCCTCTCTTCTTTAGAAAACAATTTAATATTTAGAATATATTTAACATAACTGCTTTTTCCAGGCAGAAAGATGTAACCATCAGAAGCACATCATCCCCCTGGTTCACACACTGATGTATACACTGATCAAAGTAAGGACTTTATTTCTTCAGGACTGGGATTAATAGGTTACAATGCGCTGATATCAGGCATTAATTTTAGCACTGGGACTCCATGCCCATTTCAAAGGGGGGAATTTACGAAGAACAATTTGCTATGTATATGCTATGCTCATTACTAAGAAGAGAGCTAGTCTGGTGTTGTGGTTAAGGCATCTGGCTAGAAACTGGGAGACTGTGAGTTCTAGTCCTGTGCATCAGAAATTCTTACACCTCTGAGAATTAAATGTGGTTCTTCTGAAGGATCGGTGACTTTAAGCGACTCACGGTCAGCGCTAGGAAGAACGCAATGGCAAACCACTCTCAAAAAACCTTGCCCAGTAAACTGCAGGAACTTGTCCAGGCAGTCTCCAGGAGTCAACACTGATTCAAAGGCACATTTGTGTGCATACACACAGATTAAGAATACAGAGACTCTGATTTTAGGACAGAAAGTAGAGCTTTGTAAAGATGCAATGGATACTTTCATAATTTGCTTGCCTTGACAGATACAGATAATAGGATGCAGTATATTTATGAATAGCCATGCTGGCCCCTACTGTGCACTGCATTGTTTATTATATCAATGGGAAAAGAAAACAAACAATAACATTGATTCTGTGATGGTGTTTAGATTATCAGTAATGTAGGCTACTTATAAAGGGGTATTCTATAACCCTACCATAACCCTACAATCTGCTTTCTACTCATATTTAACATAACTACTACCTACAGCAAAAATTCTTGCACCTCAGAATTAAATGTGTTTCAAATGAAGAAACTTCTGTTTGGACATTTACTGGGTTGTTGTTTTTTTCAGGTGCCTTGCTTATCTGATGACCTATATGAGAGAGTCTATGATTTCTTCAAGAAGTTGCTTACTTTGCCCAAGCCTTTCTGCACTATTGGTTTGGATTATGCTTGCCAACTGAAACTAGAACGGGCAATCCCAGGTAGGCAAGCTTTATTTATTTTAGTTTATTGTATTTGTTATGATAAAATGGTTATTTATTAACAAATACGTAAAATTAGCATCAAAGGAAAAGGGATCAGAAAATATGGGAGAATTATGATGGACTATTCTTTGTACATGCAGTGATGCATGGACCTCTTCCCAAGAATGCTTCATGAATAATGCAGGAAGATTGCACAATAAGAGACTTATCTGTAAGCATATTTCATGCTTTTGTTAAGACTGCTTTGAAATTATTCACTGTTCAAGATGTCCAGTAGCTTATGGTAGCAGTTTTGAGCTTTATTCCCTTAACCAATTGATTATTAGAATCAAAATCAGACCATGGGCATTTGCATTTTGATTGCTGTATGTGTGTTTATTCACTAGGGATATTATACCAAAGGAAAGTATCGGCAGAACAAGGCCTCAAAAATGACTCATTCCCTTATCAGGATAAGTAAGTATGCCACTTCCCATGTCCCTTTTATGCCTGTATCTATCCTAAAATTAAAACTTTGTATCATATGATAGGGCAGTGAATTCAAAAGTATATGAAAACTATGGGTGCTCTATGGTCATCTGGATGAAAGAAGTTTTCCAAGTTGTTTATTACCAGGTTTGTAAGTATGCTTGTATGTGTGTGATGTTACATGTTTGTTGCAGAAGAACATCAGTCTGACTCCTTAAGATACCTTTTGTTTGATTTCTATTTAAGTTAAGCTTTGTTAAATTGTAAATAGATTGATGATTTTTCTTTCAGGGTTCTTTTTCCTTATGGTGCTATCTAGTTGAAGAGCTTGTTGTTAAATTTGTGATAAAACATCCACATGAAAATAAATTGTTAGAGCAAAAGATCAAGTGTCTACACCAAGATGAAACCATTAATACTGAAGGGACATTAACATTACTGAATCTGGAATATTGTGGATTTAAGCATGGAACTGATTGTTTACAGAGCCCTTTAGTTTCCCATGCAGACTCTTGGATTCACTTTCATATCTACAGCTAATAATTCTGCTTATGTAATATATATTAACTCTTCATTTCCTTAGGATTTTCATGTTTGTTGATCCAGATTTGCTCTCTGGGGCTGTATGCCAAGCACTAGTTGATGAAATCAAGGCTGCTCAAATGTTCCAGTGTGCCAGGTCCTGCATGATCTATGTGATAGCACATGCCTTCCAAACAGGCCTGAAGGAACATTGTGATATGAGGAACTTGCACGAAGCGTTTCAGGTATTGTGAAGAAACAAGAAAGTTTTGGTTTTGCAGATTAATGATTGATTGATTGATTGATTGATTGATTGAATGAATGAACGAAGTAACTAAAACTCCTTAAAATAACATTTTTACTCTAAATAATATAGATAGAGATTTTTAACTACCTTCTCTCTCAGAGTGCTGCATCAAGATTGGCTTTCATTTTCAGTTTATAAATAGATACATGTGCCGCTTAAGATTGTCTAAGAAAGACACAGAATTCTCTTACCTTCTTGGCTGATAATTTTCAGCAGGCTGTGAACTGTTGAAGTCCAACACACCTGGAAGCTTTCTGCTTTTTAAAGAAAAAGAAATGTATTGGAACACATAGAAGTAAAAGACTACATTTTTTTTCTTAAGGTTAAAAAAAAGTTGTAGTGGGAATTAGTAACAAAGCCAGTAATCCTACAGATAAAAGACTAATTATTGGAAATGTGCTTGTTTTCCTGCAAATATTTAGCCCAAGTAGAAGCTTTATTGGTATTTAGCCACCAATCTGATAAATATGCTGTACTCTAGATTTCTTGAAGCCAAACTTCACAGTAATAAAAATGAGCTGTATTGCAAAAGGTTTAGCTTGCCTGCTTCCCTGCAAACATTTTGTGAAATAAGCATTTTTATAACTTCAAACTGGAACTATTTTCTGTAAGATTTTATAATAACTGAGAAAGGCAGAGAATTAGATAAGGAATGGCTTATTGATACACCTGAGAGTTTGATATCACATTGCATAAAATGTAGCTAGTTTTTCATCATTGTGTACATGACCAAAATATTGATTTTCCACATTAAAAATGTTCCCAACTTTTCTTGAACAAGCATCGATAAATAACAGAGCAATCCTAAATATAGTTAAGGAAAATAATGAAATGGTGAATCCATTACACCTTCCAAAGCCCTGTTGACTTAAAATGGAGATTGTCCTTGATAGAACTTGAGTTTTTCTTAATCCATCACCTCCTTCCACATTTGGGGAAAATATTGCATTCTATTTCAGATGGTGAAATCGAGGAGTCCAGTGCTGTCTCCATTTCCAGAGATCATATGGGTTTTGAATTCAGTATCTTCCAAACACACCATTGGTGTTTGTAGGGCATATAAACTAGAACTTTCTGGATTATTTTGGGCAGGGAGAACCAGTTTCATCAGTAACAGACCATTATAATCGCAAAATGACATGTGTGCAATGATACTATCACACAAATGCAGCAATTGTGTACTTGCATCACAATAGTTGCACGATTTCCATGATGTATTTCCATGATATCATACTCATGAGCCATTATTTGCTTGTCCTGCATACACCCATATACAACATGTTCTCACTAGAATAATTCATTTGGCAATTGGGAAAAGCTCTCTGCCCCATCCTAAGCTTCTCAACCAACAAATCATTTTTATTTTTTTTACAAATCAAAATCTTCCTGTAATTTGGAATAACAGACTTTTAAGTGCCCTCTGAGTCTCACTATTCTGTGCTGTGATCTGAATTAAAGTAGCCCTGAAAAATGATTCTCCATCCTCTGCTTAAACACATCTAAAGAGGGAAATTGGTTTATCTGTTGAACTGATTTTTCTGTTAGGAAATATTTTATAGCATTCAGTTAGGAATCTGACTTTCTCTAAATTATATCCATATTTATGTGCATGACGTATGGAACAATGTGGAGCAATGAATAAGGATTTTTTTTATCCATCTTCTGTGTAAAATCTCTTCAGGTATTTGAAGAATGCTATTTATGCTCCTCAAGCTTTTTTTCCAATGCTAAACATATTTACCTTTGTCCATAGGAATTAGTTTCTAGTCCTTTGATTCTAATTCCCCTTCTCTGAACTTTTTCTAGTTTCTCTGAATCCTTCTTAAAGTGTGATGCCTAGAATTGGATGATAAGTGGGGAGGGGTCTGACGAAAGCAGATAAAATTGGAACAATTATTTTCCATGATTTGTAAATTGTATTTCTAGGGATGCAGCATAAAATTTCATTTGCCATTTTGGCAACTATATCACATTGCTAATTCATATTTAACTTCCAGTCCACTGTTATTTAATCTCTTTCACAAATACCATTTATGTTTCTAGTACAATTTACTTTTATTGGATTATCCTTGCCAAACTGCAAAACTACTGTATATTATTATGTAGTGTTGGTCATAACAAAATTCCATTTAAGATTGTTCATATTAATGGCATTTAAAACTGATTGGTTATATTATTAATGCATCTTAAAATATCCTAAATGCTTGTATTCAGTGATGTAATTATCAAAAATGGACCTGTCCCTTTAAGCCCCCTTCAGATTTTGTTTGAAATAGGTTTCTCTCTTTAATGCCAATAAGAACTATGAAACTTCAACATTACTTTGGAGTAAGCTCTATTAAAATGAGTGGAAATTAGTTTTGAAAAAAATGTGGATAGGATTTGCATTTCAACAAGCCATAATTAACACAAGGAGCCGTTTATTATTTAACACGAGCACACAAAGAGAAGCTTACAAAATAATGCAGACATTGTTAACCCGTTTTTTAAAAAAAATATATTTTTCATCAGCATATTACTGGGTGGGGGGGGGAATGAAAAAACCCAGTTATCAAATTAATTCCAGAAATATGTCAGTTGTATCAGGTATTCCATGTTTGCAGTTTCCTGGTGAAAAAAGAGTTTTCCATTTAAACAAAACTGAGTATTATGACAGTAAAGTAGATCTATCTAAACATCTGTTTATTTGATGATTGAATAAAACTGAATTCATTTTGCAACCCACAAATTTCATTCTAGGAGTTCGTAAAACCTAATTACATCTTTGTCATTTGATAGGCAAAGCCCTTAGATGAGATTGAACATTATTTCCAAGAAGTAATGGCAGCAACTGAACATGCAGTTGAAGAAATGAATGTGGAATATAGTCAATATGTTGAGGCCCTTGAGAACATCTACAGCACATTGCTGAGTTCTTCAGACAGAAGTAAGTGCAGCATTAGGAACTTGGAAGAACGTGGTCCATGGGATGTTTTTGGGAAGGAGATTTGGGAACTTGTGATACCCTCTTCTGTATGCTTTATTTCTCCCAGTATGTGCAGCAAGATGAATATATCCAATCTGTTCCTTAAATAGAACTTTACAGTCCTTGGCAGCAAAAAGCAACAATGTCAAAATCACTGAATTAGAGGTTTTTTTTTAAGAAAAAGAAACCAGCAAAATGCCAATAACAATTGGGTACAAGTGGTAATAAGGGGCAATTGAGTATGCATTCCTATACCCAAATCTGAGTTTCTCTCTCCCTCTATAAAAATGTTGCTACTTGTAAAGTAGCTACTCATCTAACATTTAATCAGATTTTTCTGTGTGATTTTTCTACATGAACATTATTTTAGAGAACTAAATGTGAGGTTCCATAACCCAATGCAGAACAAACACCAGCCCTTCCAACATTCTCACAGACTAATTTTAACATTTCTCTGATCTTTCTAAGACTTTATTAATGTTTCTTGACTGGCCAAAACTATAACCTATAGTTATAGTTAGTAGATATATAAACAGTAACGTTTTTGTATTTTACAGGGGTGAAGTCTTCAGTAAACAAAGGTTCAGACAT
>JANHFK010001993.1:173571-187319 GCA_036250565.1 Sibynophis collaris | reverse complement strand
TTGCCACCGGTTCTCCGAACCAGCCACTGCTTCTCCTACCTACTCGATAGAGCCAGTCAGAACCGGGAGGATTTCACCCCTGATTTAGGGCTTTGTTATTATACCATTTGCTAAGATATAGCATTAAAGTAGTATTGTAGCAGATGCAGAATAATGCTGTAAATAGTAATGTTTTTTAAAAAAACAGATTTTTACAAAACTCTGAATTTATTTCCACTCACATAAGATTGACAGGCATCTTACACTTTTTATCATGGATTTACAGTATAAGGCCTCAACTGGCATCTTCCCTTTCTATCTCACTAGACATGATAAAATGTGTCATTCTTAAGGTTACCATCTGTGCCCAGCAAGGAAACTGTTTTTTAATGGTAGTGTAAAAACTTTCAGATTTGGACCTTTGAATTTGAAATACAACAACAGGATCATGGCAATGTTTTGAGCTGGAAAAAATACTTTTTAGCTTAAAACATTTTGTTTTATACTAACATTTTCCAAAATGATGGATACAGCCAATTTGGAAAGAAAACAGCTGTTACACACTCAAATCAACTGATTTGTGTATTAAAAATTCACTTTCAAAACATTTTGTAAAATTGAAATTTGAATATTACAGTTCTATTTCCTATTCAATTTATTGACTGATATGGCAGCTTGGCGTTATTTATATTTGATTTGATTCTAGAATCCTAATTCTGTGCTAATGCTAAAGCTAATGCCAATCAAAAAATTGAAATAATTAATAATAATAATTTTATTTTATTTTTATCCCGCCCTTCTCCCTGTTGGGACTCATATGTGTTTAATAATGTTATCTCTCATTATTGCTTTTATCTTCATTTTTTTTTGTTTCCATAATAATACAAGCTAGTCCGAAGTGTTTTATTTTTGTCTCTTTCTCCAGTTCTAATTTCTAAAATATATCTCATTTAATGAAATAGATAAATTCAGTAACTCGATTCTTAAAATTATTTTAAATTGTGTCTATCAAAAAACTGCTATTGTATATGTTCAATATCCCATGATATGAATTTATATACTATATATAGCAAATACATTTCTCATTAATTGCACGGATCCCAATACTTTGATCAACAACACTTTCCAGCATAAATGGTAACATTTTTCCTCTAAAAATAAGTTTTGCTTTATGGCACATATATTAAATATATATATATTTAGCTTTTTTTTATTTTTTTAAAAAGAATTTTGTTGCAATTCTGTATGTAAACCCTTTGAATTATATAAGAAAGAAATGTCATTTATTTTACTTTGAAAAAGACTTGGATAAATGTAATCCTAATCAAATTGAGACATATTTTAGTGTAATTCTACTTATCTACAGTACTCTGAAATAACATCAATAAATTAAATGGGTCTGGTAAGTGTATAGAGGATTATAGTTTAAGATAATCAACACATTAAAAGAGGTATTTTCTTGATTTGGAATTTAGGTTTTTCTTTTTATGAATTCCTTAATAATATATCTTATAGACAATGTTTTTCTGTGACAAACCAGTTATGATGTTTTTGCTGTTGTATTTATAATTGCACTACAGGTTTGATTAGTGATTTGCAGTCATACCAAATTAAGAAACTTCAACATATTTTTCCTATTTTATGGAGTACTGATAAATCTGTCTTTGCTTTATTAATTTGCAGGGCAAAAGTGGGAACACAGACTGCTTCTGAAGCCATGAGTACAAATAACCAATGGGATGTAAACAAAGCACTTACTCTTGCTAGTCTTTTCCATTTTCTTTATGGTGCAGGAAATGCTTGTGCAATCCCATTTTTAACTCTCTACTTTCGGCAACTTGGGCTGACGGCGCCTCTAGTAGGGATTATAATAGGACTCAAACATTTAATCACTTCTCTTTGGGCCCCATTATGTTCCTATCTATCAAAAACCCACAATAAAAGGAAAGTATTTATTAGTGGATCATTATTTTGCTCAGTTGGAACAGGTTTGCTACTTACACTTATCCCACCAGTGAACAAAGATATTATCTATAAATATTGCAACATGAGCCAGAATCCCACTAAACAACTGACTACAACGCCAGTGCCTGATATAAATATGAACCATCTGAGTGCAATGAATGGTAACTCTTTTGCTGATAACAAAATATGGTCTACAGAATCACTTGGAATGATCTCAAAGGCCCAAAAGTCTACAAGAAAACCAACAGTAATGTATACCTCATTCAAAATAAAAAGTATAAAAACTCCTATAATAAACCAAGGTGGCAATGAGGTTGATATAAAGCCACAGCAATTCATAGATGCTTCTTCTGGTGTGACATCTGGTATTTCTGGGGAAGCAGAGCATAATTTGGAAAAAACTATTGTGAATGTGCCTTTGAAAGAAACTGCTGGCATCATGATTATCAAAGAAAATGCTGAGAAAAATGACTCGAGAAGAAATAGTAACTTTACATTTTACACAATTCCATTACCTGTTACAGAGGTACCTTATGTACTGAAAAATCTATCAGGGCGCAGGGAAAGAGCACAAGATATAAGCTCTCCGTTACTTCAGGGTACTGACTTCTTGGACAGTGAGCATCAGGTCTTCCTTATGGTGTTAGGTGCTGTTGTCCTTTGGGAGCTGTTGGCTGGACCACTTGAATGGATGGTTGATGACAGTCTCTATGAATACCTTGACTTCGTGGATGCTGCTGACAGATATGAGAACCTTTGGGTCTGGAGCTACTTAGGAGCATCTCTGGGTGTCTGCAGCATCGCAATACTTGTGGATCAACTGAGTTGCTTTTTGAATACTAATATTCCACGTTTTGCAGTGCATTTCTATGGCTATGCCTTGTTCATGACACTGACGTTACTTGTCAGTACCTTCTTTCCCATTTATGTATCAGAAAAAAACGAACATGTCAATAAAACAGTCAAAGCTTTGAACCTCATTGGGAGTGACGGTCGAACCATCCTATGTGCTGTCACCATCTTCCTCACAGGAGCCATCGGGTCAACTGTGCAGAACTTTCTTTTCTGGCAAATGCAAGATCAAGGCAGTCATGAATTATTCATGGGCCTCTCGGTGGCTATTGGACTAATTGCTGAAATCCTGCTCTATATCTTCAAAAGCAAGCTGCTAAAGGCTCTCTCTGTTGGTGGCACAGTTGCCTTGGGATTAAGTTGTCTGGCAGCACAACTGCTCTACTATTCTTTCCTCTGGAATTCCTGGGCTGTGCTGCCAATCCAGGTCTTCTGCGCCTTCAGCAATGGTGCGTTATGGTGGGCAGTGAACATGCTGACAGACGACGTTGCCACTCCTGGCACAGAAAGGTCTTTGCACTTGGTCCTTCAAGGCCTCTCTCATGGATGTGGAGCCAGTTTAGGCAGCTTTGCAGGAGGGTTTGGTGTGAACAGCTTTGGTTTAGCAATGCTCTACAGAGCATGTTCCATTACCTTAATATTATGGTTAGTTTTGTTCTTGGTTGTTCAATCTAAATTACCACGACAGAAAAGGATTAATTATTCCCGTCTCTTAGCTGCAGATTCTAGTGATATGAGTGATTCTGATTATGATGAAGAGAAAGAAAGAGACTGGCTTGTAAAAGCAATGAAAGATGACAACTTTGCTAGGAATTGGTAACTAATACTGGATTTCAACAGTCACTTCATCAGAAAGTAGACTACGGAAAATTAGGGTAAAGTTTTTAGAAATAATCCATACCGGATCTGTAAGAATGTATTCTATTGCCAGTCGATTTTATGATGTACATATTTGCTCAGGAAATTATTATAAAGATTTTATAAAGATTTTATTTTCTTAAGATTAATTTATTGTACATATTTATAGCAAGTCTGCTTTTCTAAAATGTTTATTTTCAAAACTAGGGAAGGAGCTTTTAACAGAAATACTGTAGAGGTTTTTTTTCCTTTTATAGAATTGGAGACTGATCATTTTTTAAAACACAGAATTCTTGCATAAAATGCTTCCCTTCTTACTTTTAATCACAATTAGTTACTTTAAAAATGTTCTGCTTGCTTTTCTTTTTTAAAATTAAAGTCTGAATGGTCTAAGCTCCGGACTGACCCAGTCATTACAGATATTTCAGTATTTTGAAAACTGAGCTGAAATTCTAGGACACCATCTAATTCTTTAGAATGGTATTTTTCTTAAATCTACAAGATACATTTGAGCTAATATTTAAAATGTTCATATATTAAAATATTTTCCCCAATAGTTGAAATATGACCATAAACCCTCACAAACTATACATTAGGGGTCATAAATTAGAACGGTCACTTATTTCCTGTCCAAATGGAAAACAAACATGCATAGGATTTGAACATGGAAATTTGTATTTATATATTGTAAATCTAGACATAAATGGAAATATAATATATCTCACCATAATGAAGGAGTCTGGTACTTAGGTGCTGATGGTTTTAGCTGCTACTTTCCCTTTTTGTTATCTTTTAAACCAGATTTGGCCTTCAAATAGGAGATTCTTCTCTATAAAATGTGGTCACCCAAGCAGTTTACACATGGCTTTAACATTCTATCTTGCATTAATAATATTTAGAAAATCCTCATGTTTCTATACATCTTCAGGATATATGGAAAATATTAATTTAGGGTTTTTTCTGTATATTTTATTCTTCCAGTATAAAATAGGACCTTTTGTAAGAATCAGAGAGTTTGTCTAAATACACAGCTGTAATACAATTTGGTTTAAGAGATTTCTTTGTTCAAAACAAAAAGGCAATAATAATAAACTGTTTTGAGGGCTAGTCTCACAGTAAAGCACCTGATTCCCAACAAGC
Organism: Sibynophis collaris; assembly: GCA_036250565.1. Classification (NCBI taxonomy): domain Eukaryota; kingdom Metazoa; phylum Chordata; class Lepidosauria; order Squamata; family Sibynophiidae; genus Sibynophis; species Sibynophis collaris. The sequence continues at coordinate 182,525 of JANHFK010001993.1, read as the reverse complement.
TTTATTTAGAAAATGCACTATTAACAATAATTGCCTTTGTATGTACAATTACTGAAGAATGGACTAAGAATGTTGTAAGAATCATGGAAAAAATATTTCCAATTTCATGGTAGAAATAAATTCACATGCAATCTCCACAAGTTTTGCTCCCATTTTGCAGTTAATATTAAGCATCAGCTCACTCTATTTTTCCAATAAAAACTGTTGCTACTAACAAGTTGCCTTTTCATTGGAAGAAGTTTGGCTTCTCATTACAACAACAAAATAAAAATCCATCTTTAGATTTTGGGAATGGAAATTGCCTGGGTGATTTTACAAATATTTTTATTGTTTTATTTAAAATCTTACATATTTAGCAAAGGAATGTAACTTGACAGATTAGAAATAAATATAGGAATTCCATTTTTGGAATCTACAATGTTGTAACTTAGAGAATTTAAACTGACCAATCTACAGACATAGGTCTACCTCTTTTTGCCATTCTCAGCTATTTTTTTAAATAAGGTGCTTATCATGATTTCAAATTGAAAATTCACCCAATTCTGTATGTATGTATTATCAAGCAACTTTAAATAAATGTTTGTGTGCATGGTACGCATAAATATTGCATACTTATACTTAACTAAGAAAATCGTATTAGTGCATTCTATATTTATAAAGTAATAGTTTCCCATTTCTGATAAGTACAAGGAATTCACCTTCTTTCCATTTATTATAAAAACTGATTATTGATACAAAAATGAGAAAAAAAGAATTGATTTGCCACACAGTATTATGTTTTCAGTTCGGCAGAGGACAATATAATAATTGGGTGAGGGGAGGAGACATAATTTATATTTATCAGTAAGAAATAGATCACATTCCAGATTGCCAGTTAAGGGTTATCTCTGGTTCAGATTTACTTTGTAATGTACAGACTTTGTAAATAGTAAACTTGTACAATGGATTTAATCTATTGCCAAAGTTGTTTTGAACTTTTAATCAATTATTATTTTAATATTGCTTTTCCCAAAAATCAGAGTCAAAATATATAACAGTATTTGCCATTAAATATATTTGGATTCTCAATTGTTACATAATTATCAAATTACTTGTAAGTATGATCAGAGAGTAGAAGAAATGAATTTATATGCACTACCATGCCGTATCTTCATGTGAATGAAATTATACTACTTCTAAGACTCTCATCACTGGAGGTCTGAATGCTGGTGCTGGGGAAAGAGATAGAGGTAATCCTCAATTTATGACCACAATTGAGCCCAAAATTTATGTTGCTAAACAAAACAGATATTAAGTAAGTTTTGCCCTATTTTTTGCCATAATTGTTCAATTAATCCCTGCAGTTGTTAAGTTAGTAACACAGTAGTTAAGTGAATTTGGCTTCCCCACTGATCCTTTTTATAATTTGGCACTATATTTTTTGAACATTACACACCCTTCACAGGCGAAGTATTCACAATGCAAACTTTGAAGGAGTGTTTCACCTTGATGATGTTTCATTTGAAGCACCCCTTTGAATATGCTTGTCAAACAACGCTCCACTGAATTGTATTTCTTTTGTGTTGCTTTAGATCTTTAGCATTTCTAGCAGGTAAAATATCTGTGCCTATTTCCATTCCAGATTAGACACTTTTATGCATGCAGAGAGGTCTGAGGTTAGACACTTTTATGCATGCATAGAACTGCTGTATGAAATCTTGAGGTGACACAAAGTACCTTTTCATGCAGAATTGCATCACCACCTCAATACACTATCACCTCCATAGCGTGAAGCATCTTATTTAAATAAAGCAGTGATCCAAGAGAGAGAGAGAGAGAGAGAACTTTCCAGGAAAATCTTGATATTCCAACCTGATTCTGCATAATTTCATCAATTTTTGTGTAAAACAAAGCAATCTCATAATGTGTCATAAGTTTGCTAGTCATGCCAATAACAGAACATTCAGCATTGCTTGCCAAGAACTGATAATAAAATATAAACCCCTTGACTGATAAACATTATTTGAAAGCATTTTTATGTAATTTGCAGACAAACCTCACAAGATCCAGTAACCTAAGGATTTTATCTGTATAAAAAGCCATCATTCCATGTATATAAATAAATCCATCTATAAATAAATAATAAAATAGATCCATTTTTCTGCTTAAAAGGAGAGTATTATTATACACTGATCCTAACCTTGTAAATATATTCTGTTTTATATGTCAATTACAGGCAGTATACTAGAAATTGGTTTTATCTTAGGCAAAGCCAGCTATGTAATATGGGGCCAGTCTCTCTCTTCTCTCTCTCAGCCCCAGGATGGAAGCAATGGCAAAGTTACTTCCAAAATCTTGCCAAGAAAACTTTAGATACTTCTTGAGATGATCACTAGGCAACAATGCTGAATCAAAGACACACACATATACAAAACTCCACCTGCCTATTATCTGAATATAATGCAGATGTTAATTCTTAATTGCAGAGAAACTTTGATTGTTAAATTAGACTGCCATAATTAATGTAATAAACTCACTGCATCCTCTCCTTCTGATATGCCCTCTGTAACCCTAAAGATGCCTTCTGAAATCTCTGAGCATTGACTTGTTTCATTATTGTTCAGCCTAAATATGCCTTTCACATACATTCACTGGGTAGGGTGTCTCAAAGGAATCAAATACTCTGATTTGCTTAAAATTTCAGTTTGCTAGGTCTCAAGAGAAATATATTAACAACAACAACAAAAAGACTAGGAGAGATGTTCCTCATAATTTGTTCTGAAAATACATGAATCAATCTGACTTTTTCCAAACTATTTGCTTATACTCAGCAAAAGAAATTTGCTGAGAAGAAACTCAGTGGTAAATTTGTGATGAAGTATATGCCAAAGGCCTGACATATTTTTAACTGCATGTTTTTTTCAATTCTGCTTTTAGTAAATAGGTCACATTCCCTTTTCTATGGAGCAGGTGACAGCAACAATATTATTGGTTCTTCTTCTCTACCTCCTCCAAATATTTTCCATAATTATGCTGAATTTTAAAATATCAAAATGGGATTTTTCTTTTTTTTTCTTTTGGTTTAAAAAAATACTTTATTGAGATTAAAAAGTTAAAATACATATATAAACACAATACTTATCTATTTTCTATTTATATTTATAGTACTTTTATCATTTACTCTATTTGTGTCCTTTGGATTTCCTAATTCTTCTTTTATCATTGATACAATACTATTTACATTTAATTGTCCCATTTATTTCTTGTTCCCAAAATGGGATTTTTCAATGAATGACATTGTTGATCAAAACTACAATCCGGATGCAACTATGAAATGGCAGATCCAAGTCTACACAATGTCCTTTTAAGCTGTTTTTCTTGGTTGCTAGTTCTACTTATTACTTCTTAACTGATGGTAAGAGAGTGGTTAATCAAGCAATTCCTACCTCATAAGGCTACAAATCTGAAATTTCATGAAAAAAATATCCTTTCTGTTCACAGGGGCTTCTGTTTCTGAAAAAGTGGTTCATATTTTTATCCTGCCTATTTTTAAAAATTTAAATACTCCCTATTCTCTTTCCTATCCCCAATGGTGTTATAAATATAAGATGACACAATGTTGAAAATCCTAGGCAATGCTTCATTCATTGAAAGGAGTCATTTTCATAGCTTGGAACATTTCTTCATTTTACATACATAGTACAGATGCAATGCCTTCTTAATTACAATTTATTTACGTAATTACAACAATCCCTTAATTAGGAAACTTATGCAGAGCATGATTTCCAGAACTCTTTCCAACCCTTCGTGATTAAGAGGGATCAGGGAGGAGTATTTATACTGGAGGAGTTAATGGTATTCTTTAGCCTTACTGCCACTCCCATAGAGAAGTATTGGGAAAAACTAAGGTGGAATGTTTTTCTCCATAGTTCCCACTTGGATATGATTTTTATTTTGCTGGCTTCTCCCTCCAAAGCATACATATTCAGTTTTTGGATAATTGTTCTAATTTTGGATAGAATAAATTCCAAGTCCCTTAGCATGTCAACAGTACCAACTCCCAATTTAAATAACTGGTGGTTATTTTTTAGCAAAACATCTTTGGTATCATCTTTTGTTTTGCAGATAGGTTTGTTTGTCTGTTTGTTTGTTTAATTTAAAAAGCTTTATTGAGGTCTTTGACCAGTCTTGACAATAAAAGAGTACAGTAAAAAGAGTAATAGCTTAATACAGCAGCTAGTTATTAAAATAATGATAGGGCAATAAAATAGTGTATCTAATTAAAAATGTTGACCAGCTGTGTAACTTAGTGAAAATATTTGGCCACCTGATATATGAGTGTAGGGTTAGCGTCCCTTAAAAATTCTAAACATAAAATTTATCTGCATGGCTCTCATATTTGGGAATGATTGGGGCAATCAGAGGACATCTTGGGGCATCATAGAAAGGGCACCAGATGAGAACGATTCTCAAGTTTTCTTTACTCACGTTATATACCACAGGATAGGCTATAGAAAGTCATGCCTCTTCGTGAATCTACACAAAAACCCACACATACATTGTCTATGGAGATTCTCAGTCATCCAGGTCATGGTTATCCCAAAGATGCTTTTTCAAGAACTGAAGAAGCTTCTTGGATGAGAAGCGAAACATGTTAAAAGAAAAAAAAGAAAGTCTAGTTGCCTCCTGAAAAAAGCACCTTTGGGCCAAACACACATTTAGCTCTAGTAGTTGATAAGTAAAAATTAAGAAACATACAGTCTTAAAAACCGGGGAGGGGGGGGACTTTGGGGATAAGAAGGAAAATGTCGATAGAGATAGTGTAGTGGCTGGCAAGCTAAGATGAATCTAGTTAGTATTGGTAGTTGAAGAGATGTTACTGGTTTTAATTAACAGCAGTATTGGCTGGTAACCTGAGATGGACAAAGAAGGGATATACTGCTGAAAAGGTGCAGGTTTGAGGAGAGGCTGGGTTAGGCAACATTCCCAGAAGTGGAGCATGAAACAACCCAGAGAAGAATGCTGAAGATAGGGGTCTAATATGGGACAGATTCTGTCCAGCACAGAGGACTCTGGGAAGCCAGAAGACCAGAAGAGAAGCAACCAAGTCCTGTTTCCCTCTGTTAGGCAAGAAGAGGTTCACAGAGGGAAACGGCACCCGGTAAGTTATTCAAAGAGGAATAGTCTCTTTAGAAATAGGGAAGTAGGTGTTCAGGTTAGAAAACTTTAAGCTACACAATTTCCAGTAGAGGAAAAATAATATTTTACAGCACATTTTAAATCTAAAGCCATGGCTTCATTCCGGATCAAAATATGGGAGTTTCCAGGGGCTCACCCAGTAAACAATTTTGCTAAAGAAAATTGAAAGTATTTGTTTTAATAAAATGGATAACACTCTCAAGAGGTATTTTGCATTGTTTTTCACCAACATGGATAAAAACTATGAAACCACTATTATCACATTCAGCAGTCAACTTTAAATGCCTTGTTCACCTAAAATAATTCTTATTATTTTACCACACACTTTCTCTAAACACATCTACAACAGACATTCTCATACGTTTCTCCATTACTTGCTGAAGATCAAAACTCTGTTCTACACACTCTCTACTCACTGCAACATTATACTGCACTCAATGGTTGGGTTGCTACTGGTTTTACTACCGGCTCGTGATCGTGCGCTTTGTGCTTCGCGCTTGCACACATGTACGCCAAACACGCACTGTGCTCACATGCACAACTTTCCACTTCTGCATTTCTACTGGGGAGAGCACAGCTGATTCACGTGGCAATCCACTCTGCTGAGAAGATAAAGGTAAAAATGGAACCCGGGTGGGCGTGTGGGCCAATCTGAACATCGGGAGGAACTGGGTTCACTACCAGGTGATCATCGGTGCTACCGGTTCTCCCAAACTGCTGCGTATCGGTAAAAACCCACCATTGACGGCACTTTTGCTCACAGGATAGTTAAGTGAGTATCTGGGCTCAGGAAATGTCAGCTAAGGAAATGTTAAGGAAGTGGCACCAGGATGTGACTATGATTATCTTAGTGGACAAATCACAATTCACAAATGACCAGAAATGATAGACTTGAACATTGAATCAAAGTACTCTCAAAAACATAAACATCCATGGTAGATCAGATCATGCCATCATCTATTCCATCATTCAACCCAATGCTGTCTAGTGGAATTCCCTACTGGAAAACCCATAAGGAGAACAAGAGCTGAGTCACTTTCTCCTGCTTCCTTCCCAATCAGGTATCTTAGCAACTGATGTTTGGAGACACGTTTCCTTGGATACCAGGATAATAGATAGGAATAATCTAAATATTTATTCATATTTCTTTTTAAAATCTTCTAATCCGATGGCCACTGCTAGAGAATTAGGTAATTAATTCCTCAGTTTAATCATGCCCATTGAAACTGGATTATCTTGATACTCAGGCTGAGCATTTGTGGATTTGACTAAATGCTCTCTAGTCCACAGTAGCATTGGCCAAAAGGCTCATACTTATCATTTTTGATGTGAATTCAGCAGATAGAATGATGACACAAAGTGAATGGGGAACATTATTTCTAGGACATTTGTGGATTTTTATTTGTTTGTTTATTTTTGTGGGTGCTTTCTGGATTTTTTAAAAATTGTTTTGGAAATTACGTTAATAGTATCCAGGGACTTAAACTGACATTTTTGAGGTTTCAAACGGCACAAAATCATGCTACCAGTTTTTAACCACTAAGGTAAGAAGAGATAGACAGACATGGGGGGTGGGGTAGGGGGGAAGGAGTTGTGAAAGAAAGCCCTTTAGAGAAGCAGAGGATTCTGGGATAACTGTTCTTGTCCTAGAGAAAGACCACAAGCATCAGTCTTTCCCAATTATACTACTTTACAATTGATGTTAAGCAACATTTGATAACTATCACAGTTATTATAAGTGCCTTTAACTGTTATAACTTCTGATAATTGTTTCCATGGTTTAACTGTGTGTTGTGTGAAAAAAAAATACTTTTGATTGTTATGAATCTTCCATCATTCACTGGTTGACATTTTAACATTCTTTCTCTGCCTGAAGAAACATTAGGAGTTAGTTCTGAACAAGTTAAGAAAGAAAGGCAAAGGATATGTTGCTTCAATATGAGGCAATTCAGCTTCAATGCTCCTATATAAGTAACATATATAGAAATGCTCTTAAATGTTCCAAGCTGAATTTAAGACATGCTTGAATTGCTTGGACAATTGATTGTCAGAAGTCTAGGTATGTCAAGTGTTTCTGTGCTACAGCTTCAATTTACTGCAAGGCCTCAGCTGGTGCTCAAACTCCTTTGCTCTAATGGCACATTTAGAATTTGGAACTTTCACAAAAGTATTATATTATCTACTTCTTCATAAACACAAAAAGGTGGATGAGCATGTTCTCCTACTAAATAAAGACAACGTTCAAGACAACATAAATTCATTTCATTCTGCACAATAGCTTTAGAAATTCATACATGTCTTCTGAGAAATCTAAACCATGTGTTTAATGGTTTTATATAACACAAACTAGGAGTTAGCTCAAAAATTTTGGAGAACAGCAACCAAAGGATGGGGTGAGGCGAGATTATCGAGGCATATTGTTCACTCAAAAACATGTTTTTCACGCAACACTGTAAACTTTCATTAAACCTATATTTTTTACAGCTGAACTGCAATTTATATTTATTAATAATAATACGTCAAGCCCCAGGGAAAACAGGAGATTCAGGTAGTTCAAATGAGTATATTTATTGCAAGTTTAAGCTCTCTACAAGAATTTGACCAACTGGTGGTCAAGGGAAATGAGCGGGAGATAAGAAAGGCATTCAAGGTGGGCTGGACTTATAAAATGTCTTATGATGTGTTTGACCATACTATAATCCTTATAGATTATCAATTTTTCCAATGAAATAACTACATATTAGAAATATTTTTTTAAAAAGGTTTACTCATGGATCAATTGAGAGTTGCTATGCATTGAAATATGATTTTAGGGAAGCAGTGGTGCAAGTCACAATATGTGGTTTTCTGGTTAAATTTGGCAGCTTGAATAACTGAGCCGTTATACACTACTGCATGGTGATAACAGAATGTCTTCTGAACTTTAGTGCTGTAAAGTTCTGAATGCGTTCTTTCATATTCAATGCTGTAGTAAAACCTTTAGTATAATTTAGAAGATCCAGTGCAGCTTTACTTTTTGGTTCAATGACAATCTCTACTAATAATAAACTGATGTTAAATGAGAAAATGGCATCCAATTATTGCAGCATTACTAGGAATTGTTAATGCTGTTTTAACTAGAAGACTAATGAGGAAATTCAGATCCAAACTTCATGACAGTCTACACCACCAATGATCTGTCTTGAATGAGGAAGTGACCCAACTGAAGTTCTGTGCTTTTTTTCTCTTCTTTTTTTTTTTTTACATTGCTCAAGAGCAGGTATGAAAATTTTAGAGTAGATTCAGTGACTCATACAGCAAACAAACAGTAATAGAGTGATACACTTCCAAACAACATTGGAAATGTATTACTCTCTCTGCCTGTTTTCTTTTCCGTACTCAAAAAAGCCCAAGCCAAAATTAAATTAAAATTCCATCCACCTCCTTGTTTCCCAAACATACAATTAGTGTATTTAAATTTAAACACTTCTAGTACCTTGACTAGTTCTTCCTCCTTCCTCCCCCACTGTCCCGATAGAGTCAACAATTCAAGGCTGTAACTATTTAAAGTCCAGGAACTAAACTCCTGGTCATGGCAAAACAAATCACCTCAAAATGAAGACTGTTCTATTCCTGGTGTGTGTTTAGCCACCATAAAGATGACTAATATGCACATTTTGCAAACATGAGGAAAGTGGAGTTGGCACCTAGCAGCTGCCAAAGAATAGAATAGAATAATAGAGTTGGAAGGGACCTTGGAGGTCTTCTAGTTCAACCCCCTGCCTAGGCAGGAAACC
>JANHFK010001993.1:45861-60438 GCA_036250565.1 Sibynophis collaris | reverse complement strand
GCTTCTCATCCAAGAAGCTTCTTCTGAAATAATTAAGCTGAAGAAGCTTCTTGGTTGAGAAATGAAACATCTTCAAAGAAAAGCAGGTAAGTCCAGTTGCCTTTTGAAAAAGCACCTTTGTGGCAAATTCCCGCACATTACATCCAAAAGCCTTTTCTGACTTGATGCCTCAAAACAGCATGGGCCCAAACATTGCAACTTCTGTACTTAACCCTAACCCTTCTGTTTCTAACCTTACAGCTCAAACTAGCAGCGTGTGTTACAGAAAATGAGGAAAGGAGTTTCCCTCCACAATCCGCAACACCTATATATTAGACTTACCTAATAAGAATGCTGCCTCTATCTACCCTATAACAATTCTGGCTCACAACCAGAGTAGCCATCTGCCATCATGACAATATAGCTGTATTCCAAAACTGTATCTGAGCCATCCCTCCCCCCCTTTCTTAAGCTGCCTCACTCTATCATATGCCACACTAGTATCTTAAATCTGTATGGCAGCAATGTGCAGCCTGCACAAATTTTTCTCTCTTAAATTTCCCAAGTGTTTGCTTAAACTGGATGCAAGCACGCCATTCCATTGAAGCAACATTAGGTCTTGGTTGTTTTTTCAGAGACCTTGCCTATAAGGCAGGGAATTGAATTCAAATCATTATTAGCAGTTTTAATCCTAATAACATCTTATTGTATATAGAGTAGCTAAATCAAGCAACAAAAGGCTTTCAAAAGATCTCTACTCTCTGAAGAAGATTCCAACTTTGAATTGTTAAGATAAAAGATGTCAATGGGCTGATAGTAACTGATTAAAGGATCAAACAATGGGAAGTGCATAATAAAAATAGTGTGCAGTAGAGATGTCAGCATCCAACTTTGGAAAACATTTCCTATTTTCCCTAGAAGATGACGTTAGATCAATACTGGGGTCATTTCAAGTCAAAGACTACAGGGATTTGTGGAATATGTACAGAAATATAGCAAAAAATGGAAGAAGAATTTGAAAAGTTCTAACCAAACCATGGCAGCAAATCTGAAGAATGACACTGGCCAATAGTTTGGAAGAGATTGGTCTACATATCAGCATGAAAGAAAGGAGAATTAATAGAGTGTGTAAATTATTTCATAATATCTTTAATTTCACATGCTGCCAATACCACTTAGAATCATTCATTGCAGATTTTAGACCTACATGGAAAGGGAGATACTGGCTATTCAAGCTTGTTTTAGAAAAACCTGAGGAACAACTGACAGTATTGCTGATGTACACTGGACAATTGAGAAAGGCAAAAATATTTAAAGGAAATAAATATTATAGAACAGTCTTCAGTTATCTCAGCCATGTCAGGATGGGGAATGTGCTTAGGAAAATGTGAACGTCAGAAAATTTCATTGATTTCTTCCAAAACCTATATGCAGGTCAAATAGCCATAGTCCAGATGGAACGTAATGGAATAGACTAACTCCAGGCTGTCAGATGAGTGAGAGAAGTCTATATATTCTCCCTTTATTTATTCAACCTCCAGGCTGAATATATGCTAAGGACATCTGGACTAGAAGGTTAGCATGGTATAGCATCCCTGTCTGGCCCCCACTCTCCCGCTTAAAGAGATTCTTAAATTAACAAACTGAAAGATGGAAAAAATCTGCAGTTGTGATCTCATATTATCAGAGTTACTAAAGAGAAATGCTTTCCAGGTGCCAATTGACTGGATCCAAACTGTAACTGTCCATCCCAAGGAACAGCAACAGCACAGACTCTTCACGCTATCAATCAGTTAGCATATTAAATGTACCTAGTTAATTATATGCCCATTTCTTACAAATTGCTAGATGAATCAAGAGAAACGTGGCTGATAAGCAAGCAGGATTTAAAGAACGCAGATCTACAATTGATCACTGCCATCTAACACTGCTGCACATGTAGGAAACACTGCTTTCATTGGCTTAAAATCTACATTTGATTCTATTCCAAGGGACAGACTCTGATGCAAGCTGTCACTCACATCTGTTCATCTGTGGCTGTTCTTCCTAATTAGGAGTTTATATGAAAATACACTTATCCAAGTTAGAAATATAGTAGAGCTGGCTACCTTGCTGCAGTCCATCAAGGAGGGAAACAGGATGGCATTCTATCCCTGTTTTAATCACGTGAATTCACTGTAGTTCCCTTAACCACAAAAGAATTCCTCCTAAACATAATAAAGATAATGATAGGCATTTGCCAGTACCGCTGTATGCTTTTGCTTGTATAAATGGGCCTCAGCGGAAGTCTTCAAGCCTTACCAGAATTCTGTAAACGTAAGTAGCAAATTGGAGACAATAAACTTCGGCAAGTTTCTGTTTTCAAATGTCTTGGTGTAAAATTTGAAGTCTTTGGATTTTGGCGGAAACAAATTAAAATAATTTCTACCTAAACAAAAAATAGTGTCAAGATAATTAGGATCTTTTTTCATTCCAAAGAAAACAGATGCATCCCAACTGTCATCAAGCTTTTAAAAGCTAAAATTATATCTTAAGTGCTTCATGATGAATACATACACTATATAGCTACAATGATTCAGAGCCCTTAAATCTTTTGTCTAGATTTTTATGAGTCGTCTTTTGCTTCCCATTCTATGTTTCAAGTGCTTTCAACTGGATGATTTACTGCAGGGGTGCCAAACTATTTCATTGAGGACTGCATCAGGGTTGTGTTTGACCTTGGGGTTGGGGGACGTGGCATGGGTGGACATGGCGGTTTTGCTTTTAGTTTGCTTTGCTAGCCCCCAAGCTCCGTTTTCACTGGCAGAGGCACCACGGGATGGTCCTTCGCTGTTTCCAGGGTGGCCCCATGGGACAGATCCGGCCGGCGGGCCTTGAATTTGACACCCCTGGTTTACTGGTATGATTTCACTGGAGGCAAGATTTTACGTTTGAATTATAGATGAGATCAAGACCCCATTTTTTATTTGATATGTTGATAATAAAACGTTTAAGGTACTCAATCCAATTTCTTAAAACTGGAGTTGTATAGTTTGATTATGTTTTACTTTTGTTCACCACCCATAGTTCTTTGAGTAGAAAAGTAGCTATATGCATTAGTTAAATACATAAAAATACAGCATTTCAATAATGACATTTCTTGGAGATGGGTGGACAGATCACAAGAATTTGGATCACCTGCAGGAAGCATTGACCTACAGTTAACATCAGATTAGGTGGGACATAGTTTTTCTCCTACTTCAATTTTTATATTACCTATGTTCTAGCACAGAAAATAAACTTCCAGATTTTTTATTGTGCAAGCCCTAATTTGACACTTGACATCTGATAAGAAAGAAACTAGTGTCAGGGAGGCTGGCAGTAGATCTGTTAGCTGGATTTACCTATAATAAGATAATCTTTACTGTCCTTTACTTGTACACATGTTTTTATTGACATTTACCTGTATACAGAACAGCACCATTAAAATTAAATTCCGATGCCCTACTCTCAAAAAAAGGCATAAAACGTATGTCATGGCTCGGATGGATGACCTCAGGGAAGAAGTATCACATACAAATTAATTTCTTTTGTGACTGAAGGACAGCTGTTTTACGGTGGTGACTTACTTCTTCCTCTTCTTTCCAAGGAAGATGTATTGCAATTCTGCCATGACAATCAAGTATAATTCATAAGGGAGTGTTCAAAAAGTTGCACCTTTTCTTCAGGGAGTAATGTTGGTCAAGGGTGACAGAAGATATCTGGCTAGGCCAAAGCTGTTGCCGCTGGTTTTCTGTAACTACTCCCCTCTCCCTCTGGACTATGAGACACAGTTTCCGTGGATTTTATTACATGTCTCTTTCAGATGTGTAAGGTTACATGACCATTTTGTTGGTTACAGACCAGGTCACTCAGAGGCCTCATTTTATTCCATGCAAGGAACTATCATGTGCTCTGGATATTGCAAAATTCTCTCTTGACCACATTTTTCAGCACAGGGGCTTAGTCACCAGAGATTAGATTAGAACTCTCTGTTCATGTTCCATTTAACATTTAACAAATATTTATAATTATTTGCTGCTGTCTTATCACCTGAAATTGAATGGGAGAATAAAAAAAGAGTAAGGCAACCCAGCACAGTTGGTAGGGGGGAAAGGCCACATTACTCCATTAAAAATAATTGCAGGCCACAAAGGATTAACTGGCATGCCAATCAGCTGTTTAGTAACGATCGGCTTGGCAGCAGTGATACAGCTGGCAATGTTGGTAAGACATGGAGGTGTTGAAGGCTTCTTGGCAGCATGACTTTTCAGGGCAAAAGTGGCTGTAAAAAACTAGCTGGCAGTGGCAGATCCTTCCTGGCATCCGTGAATTTGTTGAATTTTCAAAAAACACTGATGGGCTTGCGCAAGGCTGTTTGGTGGGTCTCACATATGTTGTGCAGGCCTACACTAATTCTGTGCTGCAACAATGTCTGCATTGTTATTTTTCCTGTCAGCAGGACAGTTGGCTTGATTTGCTGCTGTTTCCAGAATTTGTGTATAACAACTATCTGCATTTTTTATTGGTGTCTTCCTTTCAAGCAGTTTAGGGATGTAATCCTTACTGCTTGCTCCGTAAAGCCCCTCCTTCTGTGGTCCTATAAGATCCTGATTTTCCCCGAAAGAGAGAGAGACACAGGGCACAGCTCTCCTTGAAAGAATAGTTCGATTTTGCCAAGTTGCGTGCAAATGTATAGCAGATATTCAGTGCATAGGCAAGAAAGCCCTCAGATTGCTGTGGGGAACTTGGCATTGTTTTCCACTAAGTTTTTACCTTCATGTCCATATAAAAGCTACACTTGATATTTATTGGCTCCTTCTCTGTCATACATGGCTTCAACTCAGAGGCTTTCCATTTCAGTTGCCCATTTCAATGAAAGTAAACATAGTTTTTCATTGTTCTCTCCTTACACAGGCGGGTTCTCCTTGTTTACAGACTTTCCCCTATCTCACCAGTTCTCCTAGTTGGGGAAAAGGAATATGAGGTGGATTGCATGTTGGATGCTAGATGCGCACAGGAAACTAAAAACTACCTTGAGTATTCTTTAGAAGATTGGAGGGCTATTACACCATTCATAAGCGAGGTGATTTAGGGAAAGAGTTACACAGTCTACAGGATCAACTGATATGTCAGGGAGTATGTCAGCTTGCTGAGCCTTTGTCAAGCACCCTCCCTTCCTGTAACAGCCCACTCAGTGGAGCTGCCTCTACAGTTAACAATGCAGGCTTTTGTAGGGCTTGTAGTGTGGGCAGAACCTTCTACTTTTAGCAGAAGATGAATGGATAGATTTGCATTTTCAGAGGAGCTCTTCTTTCCTGATACTTGGGGCTTGATTACTGCAACTTGGATTGATGTGGCCCGTGGCCCCCTGTGAACTCTTTGAGTGGCTGGAGCTCTTTTGCCTAAAGGAGAGAGATTTCTAAGTCACAATTGCAATATTTCTCTTAGCTTCTTTTAAAACTCACTTTCTTTTTTACTACTTTTCTTCTTTTTATTTTTTTTTCACAGTCCAACTGTAGCCAAGAGCTAAAAAAAACCCAACCCTAGAAACCCAACTGTAGAGGGCAGAAAAGGAAAGCTGGCTTTCATTGGATGGCAAAAATCTGACCTTTGCCTTATAGCCCAAAATCAGGCCATCCTTTACTGAATACAAAGATATCTTGCATTAAGTCCAAGTCAAACATTGTAACTACTATGCTATAATACCCCAATACTTCTTAGTGATATGTAGAACTCTGATAACAGGTTTAATAGCTATTCTGCACATTATAATATATTCTATAGCAGCGTTCCCCAACCTTTCCGGCTTTGAGGACTGGCGGGGGGGGGGAAGAGGATGGTTCCGTGTGAGTGATGGGCAAGTGCGCGTGCCCATGCAACTCAATTCTTGCGAGCAGCGGGATGCTTGCCTGCCTCTCAAACAAGAGGAGCTGCATGCATGCACACACTTGCCCACCAGTTCCACGGCCCCAGTTCCAAATAGGTTGCAGCCTAATACTAAGTTGCGGCCCATGGGTTGGGGACCCTTATTCTAGAATGTTGTAACTTTCTGTTCTAAAAGAGAAGAAACTATGAAACTGCCTAAAAATGCTAGCTTTTGATCAACTTTGGCAGATGCACAATATTCTGTCCAATACATCTTTTTTAAAACAACTTTTAAAAAGGGAGTTCAACTGGAAAGAAGTATCTCCCACAGCACTTTAGATCGGGGGTCCCCAACATCCGGTCAACTGACCAGCACCAGTTTGTGGCTTTTAAAAAACGGGTCCATGCAAACAAGCAAACTGGTTCCTGGTACCCAAAAAGGTTTGAGAGCACTGCTTTAGATGTATGTGGAATGTCCTGAACTTTCTATTGCAGTAGGTCACAAAAAGAGAATTGGGTTTATTTAACTAGCCCACTATTTCCAAAGCAGTTGTTTGATGTCCAAAGAAGAATCCCTTATTTTCCCAAACCATTTTGGAAGACTCTCTCTATATGAAAATCCTATCAGAAATGGCTACATGTAAGCAATATAGATGTGCTTTATCGTAGCTAAGAGAAGAGTATTAATAGTCATCAGGTGAGGAATGGGAAAATTCTAATTTCTTGGAGACTTGATCTAGGCAGTTAGGAAGTATAAATCCATTTTTTCCTCTAATGTCTATGACTCAACTTAGTGGGACTATTGTATGGTCCTGTTTGTGTGTGTGTGTTTTGCATCAGTGGAGGAGAGGAGGAAATAATCCTTTTCCAACTGGATCCTGTAGGGCAGGGGTGTCAAACTCGTGGGCCATGGGCCGGATGCATCACATGCTGGCCTTGCCCCCGCACGGTTTAGCGAAGGGGGGGAAAGTCCTGATATATCATGTGATGCTGCCGTGACAAGGCGAGTTTGACAGCCATGCTGTAGGGGAATATGGGATAGGATACGGTAAAGTAGCTGCAAGATTTGAAAGAATGGAGCTCACCTAGGGCAGTTATGCTGTGAGCAGGACTGTAAACCTATTTCCTTCTGTCTTACTGTTATTTGTTTTTGTTTTTCTGTGCAATATGCTAAATGCAAAAGTGTACAAATTAAGACAATTGGTCATTTGCATTCTCTAATCAATTCATTCTTGTTGATAAAAAGTTACTAATAAACCAGGACACATGGTTTTAAATGCTCTTAATCTTCAGGCAGAACATTTATAGTAGAGTTTATAATGTATATTTCTGTTCCTAGACATCAATTTTGTTTGAATGACTGAAGAGGAATAGAGAAAACTAGATTAAATCCACAAAATTTGTTCAATATCTTTCTACTAGGAAAATATCAAGATCAATTTTTAAAAAGCTAGATCTGAAAACACAAGTTCAATATGTGTTTGTCCTTGTTTTATTTAAAGACGAAGATTTTTAACCATAACAGATATTATGGAAAGAGTGACACCTTAGGAGATAGTATATGGAAAGAATGACATTTTGGTTTCTCTGTAGCTGACATGCAGAACTGTAAATCTTTTTCCTGTTTTGTTTTGTACAGATCGTGAGGACCAATCAATTCTTTGCACGTAAGTAAATATATTTTGTGCAGTTTTTTTAATTATTACATATGATAAGGGCTAATACTAGCTTTTCAACTCAATTTGAATATTGCTTCTGAAAAATGTTTTTTAAATGTTTTGACATTCATAAAGGAAATGTCTTGGGAACAGACTATTGCAGTCAAATATTGAAACTGGTTTGACACATTCATCCCTTACAAAGAACCACTTGACATTTGAAAATATGTAGAGACTATTTTTCATTCACAAAATATTCTACTCTCTTCCTCTCAGCTGTTCTAGAATAAGAAGTTTTATAGTGCTTTATAAGCTTTATTCCTCTTTTAAGAAGGAGTCTGATTTTTAGGGCTAAGTCTAATATTATAATAAATATGCAACTCTTCTTCAACCCATTATACTTATATGATTCTACTTAATAGAATTTTCAATTGTGATGTTATAGTGTCTATTGCTTTCCTGGCCCTGGCCACTTGTGATATTTAATTGTACTGGAGGAATCTAAAAATTTGTAAATCATAATGTAAGACGGTTTTTAGAACAACACTTAGATAAAACTAAATGCAGTTTTCAAATATGTTCAAGCCTAAATTGATGTTGAAATCTTTTTCAGTTCAAGGTCATAATTCATTGAGTTGGTCACTTAACCTAAATAAAAACGTATTACCCTTTTTTAATATTGAACCACTGACATTAATTCATTATTTTTTAGTCATCATTGTTGTCTTAATTATGGTATATATCAGATGGCAAAGAGAGTTATGATGTAACACTTTCAATTACCTTCTAGCTCTTTTGAATATAGTAGCTTTCCAGACATTAATAATCGTGTTCTGGTAAACTATAGTGTTCCATTATACTTTTAATGTACATATTTATTTTCACTAATAAACAACAGCAGCAAAGAAGAATTAACAGTAGAATAATCAGATTCTATAAATCATCCTTCTCTATTCCCTGTTTTTCTTTATCTCCAACCCATTTTCAAACCTCCAAAGCAGAAAGACAATTTATAATCAAAATTTAATAATTACAAACATTACATGAAAGTCAACTGATATTTATGCTTTTTCAGGCAAGCTGTTTTCAACTGTTTTATATGTGGCTTGTAATGTCATTAAGATTTTACTTCTGATTAAATACTTCTTTTAGGTTTGGTTCATTTGATATCTAAATTCTAAATCTTCTAAAAAGGCACCCAGTTTGGTCTTATACTTGCTTACCTTTCAGCTCCCAAATATTCAAGCCTGTTGTGGAAAAGCAACAGTAGCTTGCAAGTCCTGTATGCAAATTAGACTACATTTTCTTATGAGATACCTAGAGAAATTTTCAACCCCCTATTGCTTTATACTGGCAGTATATTTAATATACTCCTCTATATACTACTAAAACTCTCCTGGTCATGACTTTTAACTTGGCAAAATGGTGAATCATAGGGCAATAATTTTTGAATCAACATACCTCAAACGGGCTAACTTATAGAATGCGTCCAAAATCCAGGGCCCATGACAACTAAAAGTGATATTTTAGAAAGTTGTGGCTACTTCAGTGTGGCTGCACTGTGGTGAAATGTAGTCTCAGGAGGGAGAGGCTCTTTTTTCGGGAGAAGACAAGTATAATGTCAGCCCCAACAAACCATGAATGACACAAAGAGTTATTCAGAATAGTTTCTTTATTGCTGTTTGCCTATAAATAGGAAATTTTCCAGATTAAGGCATCTACATAACTATTAGATATACACTCTGAAGTGCTGGTGTGGGGAGGCACTATCTTTCTTTTCCTTTTCCTGCATATCAAATATTCCAAGCTATGATGTCTCTTTGTTCCCTGGAGAAAAAAAACCACTTTCCTGTGAGTCTGGACTACATTCTATCACATGCTATCAGGCACAGTGACATTACTGTGGTCATTTCCAATGCTATTTCATAGCATTCCATAAGGCAGTGAGAAAATTCGCAGGGTTCGGGTAAGTTTCCCTCCACCCGCGCAACTGCTTGTGTGGTCGTTCTGTTTCTCTGTTTAGGTAAGGAAATATCTCTGAAACAAGTGTCCCAGGGGGTCATGGGTTGTCTAGTTTACATCTATATTTGTCTGAAAATAAAGGAATGAGTTGGCTAAAAACATGTATTTTAATGGTCAGTTGAAGTGGCAATGTCTTCTTGCTAAAGTTTAATAAACTTGTTACGGCATAATCTTTCAGAAATTGATGATTGTATCATAATTCGTTAGGCGTTAAAAAACCTGAAGAATTGTCTTTGTTTGTAACTGAGTAAATCTGCTACATTTTGGCTGATGTTTCCAGATTTGAATTTTGCTTCAAGTAGTATGTAAACAATAAATTATTCTGAAAAATTGGTGTGGAAATTTGCTAGTTCAATAAGCAGTGCTGCCATAAAATATATTTTAAAACTTTGAAAGTTTACTTTATATTCTGTTCAAATTTTGAAACACTAAGGTGGTGGTTACTGTTTCATTGTCTATGAATTTATCCTTGTATTTTGTCAAATTGAATTTGAGACATTTCTTTAGTCCTAGCTTCACTGGAAAAGACATCTCAACCTCTATTTCTTTATTTGTGTGTAAAGTTTTGTTGTAACTGTTATTACAGCTGAAAGTCTGTAGAGATTCTCAGTCATCCAGGTCATGGTTGTCCCAAAGATGCTTTTTCAGGAGCAAATGGACTTTCTTGTTTTTTTCCTTTGAAGACGTTTTGCTTCTCATCCAAGAAGCTTCTTCTATCCTGTTAGAGCTGTTATTACAGTTGTGAATCCAGATTATTTGCCTTGGACTCATTTTCATTAGCCACACAGTTTGCTTCAGTTTTATTTGGGGAACAAATCTATTATAAAAAATATGTATCTCCTGTGGGCTGTAACTGGAAATCTAATATTTCTTTCAACTTTTTTCTTGGACAAAATTAAATAAATTTGTAGAAGTGTTGATACTTGTGCAGAGAGAAAACTCTAGAGTTTTTAATGCTTAATCCTTTGTATTAACTTTGCAGAGGAGCAAGACTGCCAGTTTTCATATGAATAAATTCAGGAATATTATTTAAATTCAGTGGGGAATTGGTGTTTTTGGAGGCAGGTGTACAAACACAGCCCTCCCATCAAACATAGAAACATAAAATCTTCTGCACTGTACTTTTATGTAGTGCACCGATAATATGCACATTCCAACACTTGCTGCCAGCCTCCTGTTTCCACATGTACACCAGCATGTGCATATGTAAATACGCACACACACAGAACCACATTATGGAGAAAGACATGAAGCTGCCCCAGGAAAACAGGTTAAATCCTACTTACATTAGATTTGAAGGTTTCAGAAAAAATATATCCCTTATCCATGCACAATGCCACAAAGATGGTCCTGTAGAAGAAAATGCAAGATTTCAGAAGTGGGTGGAATTATGTTTTTTTTCCCCCTCAAAGTTTTCAAAGTTTTTGGGGAAAGGGGAATATTTCCCCATATATTCTCTGGATAAGTGAACACTATTAAAATTGAATACATGACATTTTATTATTATTATTTTTGCCTTACTAAGAAACAAATTGGTAAGTGCAGGGTGAAAGAAGTGTTGAAGTGGGTAAGAGAACGTTTTTGGCAAAACAGACATACTCGTGGGCAAATTGAGATTTCCTCTTGCTTCAGAAAAATGGTGTCTCGATGCTAAACTTTTCCATATCATCCCAAATTCTTTTCTTGATACAATTAAAAAAAAAATCATACTCTTTCCAAAAACTTGAAGGCTGAGCCTTATATATACTATTATGAGAATATGTAAACACTTTTATTTACCTTGGCTTCTATTTCTAGAGTCGGATTGATGGAGTCAAGAACATTTATGTTGTTTGTTTTGATTCTGATTTTTTAATCTGTTTCAAATTGTTACATGTGTGACATTAAATGTTTGGTAGATTCCAAAAATAACTTTAACCACAGGGAAAATTATTTCAGTATATGTAATTAGGAAGGGCTTCAAGACCCCAGTTTTAAAATTAGACTGATATTGAGTTCTTAAACATATTTTTCATCTGCTATCGCTAGTATTTAAGAATGTAAAATATTTGAGAAGCTTTCTTATATAGTCATACTTTTTATTGATTCAGTTTAATTTCATGTACATTGAGTGACAGCTTTGTAAAGTTTTAAAGAGGATTTTTTTCCAGTGTGTAAAAATGCTGGGGATTATGTTTATATATTAAAAAATTGGAATCAACTTTAAATAAAATATGTGACTGCATTTTAGTCCTTTTCCTAACTATCTTAAATCAAAAAGAATGTTGTATAAGATATATTCAAATAGATTATATAAGACCGAGTGCTCTTGAATA
Source organism: Sibynophis collaris (assembly GCA_036250565.1). NCBI lineage: Eukaryota > Metazoa > Chordata > Lepidosauria > Squamata > Sibynophiidae > Sibynophis > Sibynophis collaris. The sequence goes on along the minus strand of JANHFK010001993.1, from coordinate 48,578 downwards.
GAGTTCAGAAAGTGTTATCTTCTCATCTTTGGCTAAAATATCTAACATAGCAGAAAGACTAAAAAAATAACATTGGATAGAAATACGCATGCTTTATATTATTAATATATTCAGTTGCATAGATTATACTACGCAGGATTTGCAAATTTGGATCTGGAAATGAGATTACAAAATTTTGCTGGCTGAATGAGTAGATTTTGGGAAAGGGATAATCTTATGGTAGCTATCTAAACAAGTCAGTAGACATGTACCACTGTAAACTATTTAAAGGAATTAGCATGAGAATAGATAGTGAAGATTTTAAAGTGCTGAAATTTTAAAGCACTAAAAAATTGTATAAATGGAATTTTAATGGGCTAACTAATCATAGAAGAATTCTTTTTTGTATTAAATGGGATCAGAGTAAAAATGCTTTATTTAATTTGAAATCATTAGTTAAAGATTTCCCTTCAGCGGTGTCTGACCCTAGGGAATGATGCTCAGCCCTGTTTCTTGGCTGAGAGAGCCAGCATTGTCCTGAAAACATTTTCCATGGTCCTATGGCCAGCATAGCTATACACAAAAGGCACACAGAACACGGTTACTTTCCCACCAAAGTGATACCTATTAATCGACTCGCATTTGCATGCTTTCAAACTGCTAGGTGGGCTGGGGCAAGTAATGGGAACTCACCCCTTGGCATGGAGCTTGAGTCTCAAACCTGGGCTGTCTCCAGCTGACAAGCCCAGCATCTTTAATGGCTGAGCCATCGCACCCCACAATCTATAAGCACAATGTTAAATCATAATTTATTTTAGTATTGCTTCTATTTTAAGTAATATTGTAGAACTTTTTATTCCAATGGCCAACCCCACATTTTTTTGATATTGAATTATGATTACTTTGTCTTGATTATTATTTTTCATCTATTTAACTCCAATAATTTGTTTTGCAGAGGTGAATCAGGTGCTGGGAAAACAGAAAATACCAAGAAAGTTATTCAGTATCTTGCACATGTTGCTTCCTCACATAAAGGAAGAAAGGACCACAATATTCCTGTAAGTTTCAATATCTCATTTAACATGTTTAATCTGTTTTTATTGAAGATTGCAAATAAGCATGATAATCTGTTAAAGTGTCAACTCTATACCTTGTAATATAAAACTGGTTGAAATATTGGTCATTTAAATTTTGGAAATTGCAGGCACTTATGTTTGTCTTATTAGAGGTGCTGTTGGGAAATCCCAAACATCCAAAAGAATACTGATACAGTAAAATATTTCTGTGAAATTCAGTATGTCTTACTGATAGCGTGAATTTTTAATTAGCGCTCGTGTGTATAAAACTAGTTAGCTTTATATATTATTGAAATATTTTTTCTTTTCAAACCCACTATCCCATACTTATATGCTCATGATTATTAAAATGTTTTCAGATTATATTTTTCTATTAGCAAAATGTTTCTTGTGATATACAGAAGCAGATTTGCAGCGATCCTGTGTTACATGTCTTAAGCCATCACTCCACTATATCAGTATAAAGTTGTAATTATGCAGCTAGGAATTAAAGAAAAGTTAAACACCTTTTTGAAATTACTTCTTTTCTTCAAATCTTTATCATCTTTTCAGCATTTTTACAAGATCCTAGAATACTGCAGTTTGCATGACATAACAAACTTGGAATCATGGCAGCCAATTTGGAGAGTTTTCTCAGATTTCTCATGCAAAATAATGCATATATAAGAAGATCAGAAAATCAATTTTAATTCTCTCATTACTAAGATATAAGACTTGAGTATTCCTTGAGCCTTTTCTTACCCTCACAGATACAGATTTACAGATTGATTGTTTAGTTTTTATCATGCCTTTATGTTTGGCCATCTCAATGTACATAATAGTCCTACCTTCGGTTTTCCCTACAACAAGAATCTTGTGAGGTGGGTTTGGTTGGAAGTGACTGGCTGAAAAGTTGTACTGAATTTGGGAACATTGTTGAGGTTGGAGACAGAACACAACTCCAGGTTCAGATAATGTGCAGTTTGACTGGCACTAATGGAGCCTCAGGCTTAAATGCACTGTTTGGATATTGCCTACTCATGCACATGCGTGTCTACTCATCCCAATGTGATAAAAGGTAGAGCATCTATTCAAATTTGCTCTTCCTATTTTAATATTAATACATGGCAAAATTGGAAACAAAGCATCATAAAATAACGTAAATGTGAATGAAACAGAAATGGGTGGAGAGGAGGAAAGGTCATATTGGCTAACATGTGAATGTATTTGTTTGCAACAAACTGTCACCTAAGCTGGTGAAGCACCAGGCAAATGCCTTTCTTATGGGTCTGTTTCTTCTCAACACACTATAAAGGTAGTACAGGAAGGCAACTAATGATGAAAATTTATTTTGGATTAATACAGAAACACAAAAGACAAAATAGCCTTATGGCCATATTGCTCAAGTTATTTGAAAAGTAGGGACTCATGAATTTCCCAATATTTCTTATTTTCTAATCAGCTGTTGTGTTGATGTGATGGAAAAGTGAACAGGCTAGAATGCTAAGAAATAGAGATGGAGTGGTCCATGATTTGCTAGATGATAAATTAATACACTTTTTAATCCAACGTGTGACCTAAAGTCAACTATCTCTATCATTATTTCTTCCAATTTCCAATTTTATTGTATTTGTATACCGCCCTTCTCCCTTCCGGGACTCAGGGCAGTGAACAGACATAATT
>JANHFK010001993.1:27900-45267 GCA_036250565.1 Sibynophis collaris | reverse complement strand
GAAACAGCATATGCAAATGTACTGTATGCAAATTTGAATATCCATCAGACATTATCTTTGTTTCAGTTTGTCTTGAAGAGCCAATCTGCGTATCTTTATGGTGATGCAACTCTTGCTGACAATATTATATTGTGATATATTTAGTTACATCAGCTTGAATATATAAAGAGATTCATGTATTCACTAAGAATTGCTTTCTTGAAAATTCTTTGCTTATTCCAATTTATTCTGTAAACCTAGTTTGATATTAAAACAAGATTTTCAGAAAACTTCAACAATTAAGAGTTGACTGTTTACGATTGCTAGAAGTGAAGAATTTACACTTCATTTGAATATGAGTAAATCAACAGCTACTAGTACCAATTGTTTTTTGTGGAGAAAAAAACTCTCATTTTCCCTCTATTACAGCTGATTTGCTTCTCGAAGGGTTTAACAACTACCGATTTCTGTCCAATGGCTACATACCCATTCCTGGCCAGCAAGATAAAGACAACTTCCAGGAGACAATGGAGGCCATGCATATCATGGGCTTTTCTCATGATGAAATACTAGGTACGTTTTAAAAGACTATTATTTTTCTAATTTCTAAAGATATACAGGTAGTCCTCAACTTACAACATCCTCAACTTAACAACCATTGATTTAGTGACTGTTTGAAGTTACAACGGTACTGAAAAAAGTGACTTGTGACTAGTTCTCACACTTAACAACCATTGTGGCATCCCCATGATCATATGATCAAAATTCAAAATTTCCCACGCTTGACATTATCTTTGTAAATAATTTCAGTTTGGTCCAATTACGGAATATATGGCAACTGGGATAAATATATGGGCCAGGAAATACATGCACTTACCATATGAATCTTTTAGTTAGTTTGGCTTGTAGTCTTTATATAAGTCCAGGTGTTCCTATAGTTTACATCAGTTCTTAAAGCCATCTTTCTCTTTATCTTGACTGCCTATTAATTAAAAGAGTAAACATTTACCTTAATATATTTTGTTAAATATTTTGTTTTATGTCTTAGCTATGTTGAAAGTGGTATCCTCAGTACTACAATTTGGAAATATTTCCTTCAAAAAAGAGAGAAACACCGATCAGGCATCTATGCCAGAAAATACAGGTAAAAGTATTTACAGGCAAAGGATATCCTTTCGTTAAATTATTATGTCTTATTATTATAAGACATATAATATGCGTTACTATAGTTGATATTTAATAAATAAATAATTTGCTAAGCATTATTTGTATTACTGCAGAAGCAATTTTGGTGGTACAATAATAAGTGTTTGAATACAAAGTACAATTCTTATACTCTGTTAACACGCCTATATTATAGCTTTGAAAATTGATTTTTCAATTCTGATATCAAGGCAGTTGTTCTCTGAAAAAGTATTTGAACTATGATCTCATGGAAGACTTATCAGCAAAGTTTGTAAAATACAAGTAAAAATGGGATGTGTAACTGCATGAGTTTCAGTTTCTTAATTGACCAGTTTCTTAGTTTTTTTTAAAAAACCGAGAATGGATATAATCTATGTCTGTCTATATATTGGATTAAACTGATGATTTAAATGATAGAATCATGAATAATGGTCAATTGATGGATTGTATCTGTTCAACAACTTAATCAAAGAAAAATCCTCTGGGAATTATAGTAAGAATTTTATCACACTTCTAAATTATTGTTTCAGTTTCTAGTAGCAAAAACACCTTGCGTACTTAAAAAGCTCTGTATTTAGTATTGACTGCCTGACTTAATGTCTTCAGATATAATTCCTTAGAAGAGAGGAAAGTATCAGTGGTATGAATGGTGTTGAAATGTTTCTGCTGAAAGGACATAGGCAAAATTGTCTTTGATAGTGGGTTGGAAAACATAACAAATTCATATGTACAGGTAGTCCTCGCTTAAGGATCATTTATTCAGCAATCGTTTGAAATTACAACAGCGCTGAACAAAGAGATTTCTCTGTGCCCAAACGTACAGACGTTACAGCATCTCCACACCCACTTCTCTGGGTTCTTGGGGATGCTTGAAAAAGATTTGTCCCAAAATCCAAGCAAGATATTTTGCATGGGGCACTTGCAGCGGGAGATTTGTGGAGCCAGCTGCCAGAAACACAGGGGAGTTTTAAGCTCGGTTATGGTCACAAATTGAGGACTACCTTTTAAGTACACAAAAGTATTTCTATGAATATGTACTTGTGTTTAGTTTTCCACAATTCGCTTCCACACAGCTTGTCTGTCGTGCATTGGGATTACTAGGGAGGATTAATTAAAGCATTTCAATCATACTATCATTTGATCTCCCTCTCTTAATTTTCTATGGTTGAAGTTACCAGTGCCACCAGTTTTCAGAAATACTTTTTCTGCAAGTAATTTAGTAATTAAGAATTTGTGAAACTGTTAAAATACACTAATGGATGAGTGTGGTTAAATTTTTCACTTTTTTCCAAGTCTTATCTTTGCTTGCTGGGCTACAAAATTTACTGTGATTCTGGACTTGATTTAGTGACATACATTTCAAATGGTGGATAATCATGGGATTCCTCAATTGTTTTAATATCCCACTGAGAATGTCAGTAATGGGAAAAATAGTTTTTCTGAGAGTCAGGTTTTTCTGAGAGTCATTCCTGCTAAAAGAATATTTGCAAAGTATAGATCAGGGGAAATGCTAGGTGCATGTGGATGCCTTCTTGATATATACAGGTTGTCATTGAAGCCCAGTTGGCCCAAATGTAGATCACTGAGAACATTCCCTACAATCTTGCAACATACAAAAATTTTATAGCAGAGATCCGGATTTCATTTTTACTTGAAAATATTTTCCTGATGCTAGATAATCTGAAAACAGTAGAGTATTTTTTTATATATAAATTGCACACAGTTGCTGAAGGAGAGTTGTAATAACTGACCTCATTGCTTTCGTTTGTAGTTGCACAGAAGCTCTGCCATCTGTTGGGAATGAATGTAATGGAATTTACTCGAGCTATACTCACTCCACGCATTAAAGTTGGCAGGGACTATGTCCAAAAAGCCCAAACCAAAGAACAAGTAAGCTAAAATACAGAATGATAGATCTTATTGTACCTGTCTGCTTCCAACTAACTTACATAACATTTTCCTTCATCCTGGGAGGCAGGGGCAAGAGTGATAATGATGGACATAGTTTTACATCAGGGGTGTCAAAATCACATCGTCATGGTGGCGTCATGTGACATATCGGGACTTTTCCCCCCTTCGCTAAACTGGACTTGGGCAGCACAGGCCAGGAGTTTGACAGCCCTGATTTACATTACAGTAAGACTGTATCAGGTTCTGTTCTGGAACTTTGAAGTTTCTCTCTGTGTTCCAATAGTAGCTGTTAGCTACTTCTCCAAAAGTGCCTCTATATTGAATTTTGGTATAGGAGTAACTTGAATGTAAGCAGTTTTGGATAGAGGAACTGAATAGTGGAGGCAAGATTTATATGCATGCAGCTCTTAGGCATACCTTTAAGAGCACTTTAAATCTAGCATTGATGGAAGTGTATTCAGCTGAGAATGTTTAAAAAGACATTTGGGTAGAACTAAGAAACCTGGTTTATAAATTATGGAATTTTATAATTATAATGTTTATCTTTAGCATGAAAAGGAATATAGTTCCGGCCAACTTTTAAAAATCTTTACTGTAATCTACTTTAACACATAGCTTCTCTTTCAAAAAGTTTGCATTGAGAAAAGTTTTTAACGTTTTAAGGATAGGAAATGGATCCTTTCATTCTGCTATGATGGAGGTTATTTTTATCATAATACACTCATTATACACATCCACGTACACATTCTCTCACACAGACTGGTTCCTCTTAAATTACTTCAAACAAAGGGATTGTGCCTTCCTTTCTTTCAAAAGCACATAGCTGCACCCTGGAATTTACTTTAACCAATACTGTAGCAGTGGCAAAGCTATTCCATTCTGTTTTCCCAGCTCTGCTGTCTGGAGCTCGGAGACATTTTCCCATTTATACATTTCAGTTGGTCACTACCTTTAGCACTCTTCCTCTTCCTTTGCCAACAGCTAGTGACAAAATGGTTCAGAGTTTAGGCACTCATTAGAACATCAAATGAGTGAGTATCTGTTTGGGCAGTACTGTGAACTAAATAGATAGTCCTCACTTAACAGTGTTAATTGGGACCAGAAACTCCCATCATCTAGTGACAGGACCACAAGTGAAAAAAAAAAAAAGCCATGTGACTGCTGCTTAAATACAGCATCCATGGATGGTTCCATCCATCCTTCTTAAGTCATTGTTAAGTGAGGACATCATGTGACAGTAACTTGCAACTTCCTGCCAGCTTCTCCATTGACTTTGCTTGTGAGAAGCTGGTTGCAAATCACACTCACATGACCCATAGGGAAGCTACGACAGTCATAAGTACAATGACCGGTTGTAATTACCTCTGGTGTACCGTCATAAGTTGAAACAATTGCTGAACAAGTGGGCATTAAATAATGACCACCTGTAACAGGCATCTGTAATTAATGCTGCCTAGAACAGTTTGTTGCTTCTGTGGCCCCTCTCCCACAAAAAAATGCAGTGAAAACTGTTTTTCTCAGTCTCCTCTCTTAAAAGCACTGTGACTGAAAATATGTAAGAGGCATTGTGGGTTTTTTTCACCTTTGGATGCTGGAGTTTTCAGTAACAAAAACTTACACTACCTGTCTGTTGACTTTGTCTTTGTATATGTTCTGAACAGCTTCAAAGTAGCCCAGTATTGATTCTGAATTTATCCAAACCAATTACTTTCTATAAGTGCTATACAAATTACAACGCTAGATAACATTTTTTCTAAAGTTCATACTTATATCTTTTTTGCTTAATGCAACTTAATTTCTTTGTACCTTTTGTATTAAAAAATTATTGTGCTAGGTTTATTTGCAGTAAAATATTAATTCTCATCTTTATATGTTATAAGCTATGATTTCTTCACCTTCCCTTATAAAGGCAGATTTTGCTGTAGAGGCATTGGCAAAAGCTACATATGAACGTCTTTTCCGTTGGCTTGTTCACCGTATTAACAAAGCTTTAGATAGAACTAAACGGCAGGGAGCTTCCTTCATTGGCATCTTGGATATTGCTGGATTTGAAATCTTTGAGGTAAGATACATATCAAACATTATTGTTAACTTGTGGTGTCAATCATTATCCAGCCAGATGTGTATATCATATTATAAATTTCTGCAAGAATTTTTTTATGCTAAAACTGAATCAGAACTGCAATACACCATTAAAATCTGCATACCATCTGTTATTACATTTCTTAGAGGCTTGAAGTTTGATCTGGCTCGTATTCTGACTTGGGAAACTCTCCGCGAGATGGCTTGCATGGTTACATGTCTGACATTTTCTTGATTCATACTCCTCTGTCTGATGTTTGGTTAAAACAATAAATAAATGCTCTCTAAAAATTTCTTACAATATAGTAAATATTACAGCTACACAATCAAAATGTACTTTCTTGCTTATTTTCCCAGTTAAACTCTTTCGAACAACTGTGTATCAACTACACCAATGAGAAACTGCAGCAGTTATTCAACCATACCATGTTTATCTTGGAACAAGAAGAATATCAAAGGGAGGGCATAGAATGGAATTTTATTGACTTTGGACTGGATCTACAACCCTGCATTGATTTAATTGAACGACCTGTAAGTTCTTATATCCATCCACCTTTCTTTTTTCAGCTAGTAGTTTTCTCAGAACTTGCTAAACTGAACATATGGGTTATTTCTACCAAAGTCCCGTGTCCCCCCCCCAATTTCCCTTATTGTCCGATTAACAAATTAGCAGTCTTGTCTTTTAGACCAGGCGTACCCAATCCCCGGCCCATGGCCTGTCCAGAATCAGACCATGCAAATGGCAGGCGAGCATGTGTGTGTGTGTGTGTGCAAAACTTCATTTGCACAAGAGGTGGGCAATGGCGCTCCTGCACATGCCTGCTGTTCACATGGAACCATCGCCTCTCCTCTCCCCATTTGTCCACCAAGCTGGAAAGGTTGAGATCCGCTGCCTTAGACTACCATAATGTTTTAACATATTCAGATTGTTTAGTTCAAAATGAACCTTTCGTAGTGGTTTATGAAACCGTATAAACTAAATTTATATCAAATCTGTATTTTAATCTGTGATCCAAAGTGTAGCTATTCTAGTGTGTGGTCCTTTTACGCTTGGTTTAATATTTACAAAGTATCATCACTTGTAAATTGAGTCTTGATTTTCACAATAATTTATTTTATGCACTACTTGTCTTTTATGAAGAATTAATAAAACCATTTATGTTCTGACAGTTTTAATTATATAGCATACATTATTACAAATATTCGTATACTGTAGCTACAATAAGTGTTACAATAAATTGTGATTGGACTCTGGATTTATTGCTTTAATCTTATTTTCTCTTTATCATCTGTTAAAATAGAAATCTTTCTGATTTTCATACATGCAATTTGTTCTGCTTTAGCAGTACGTCTCCATATTATATGATAAATGTAAGAAGAAAATAAATAACTAGTAATAGTTATGTATTTTTTTTTTTAATTAGGCTAACCCTCCAGGTGTATTGGCTTTGCTGGATGAAGAATGCTGGTTCCCTAAAGCAACTGACAAGACATTTGTAGAAAAACTGGTCCAAGAGCAAGGTACTCATTCCAAATTCCAAAAACCTCGGCAGCTGAAGGACAAGGCAGACTTCTGCATTATCCATTATGCAGGAAGGGTAAGAAATAATCACTGTACAGTCTAACCATTCTTCAGACTTCGCCTTTGAAGAGACTGTTGGAATTTAGATATAATACAGCCGTTATCTGTTTTTACTTCTAATTTGCATACATAATCATGATTATAAAAAGTGTTAAAAATATTTTGTTAAAAAGGACCTAAATAAATAAAATGTGGTTGACCAATAGCACAAGATTTCTAGATTTGTTGCAACAAATTGTTTCTGTTTAAAGTAACTAATCTTTGGAATGTCAATTACTGTATTTAATAATACGTGATGATGGAACTCTGTCTAGTAGCTCGTCTCCCTCCATTGACCTTGTTAATAGCCAAGCAGTTATTATTAATCGAAAAGGATTTCATTGAAAATGACTCCAATGAATAGAGGCATTTGAAGTTACTGATGTGAGCAGAAACAGTTTAGTTTTCCGGCGATTTACTAAGTTCCCCATTTACTTCATTCCAGGTGGATTACAAGGCAGATGAATGGCTAATGAAAAATATGGACCCATTGAATGATAATGTGGCAACTCTTCTGCACCAGTCTTCTGACAGATTTGTTGCAGAACTTTGGAAAGATGGTAAGAATCTGCTCCAAACTCAGGAAAAATATAATTCTATGTAGTCAAACTACTATGTGATTGCTCAAATATTGCTTACCAAAACTTGTACAGGTAGTCCTTAATTATGACCACAGTTGGGATCAGGACTTCCATCACTAAGCAATGTGGTTGTTAAGAGAGTCATCATTGGACTGTCTCAATTTTATTGTCTTTTTTGCTGTGGTTGGTAAGTGACTCATATAGTGATTAATCAAATCCAGCTTTCCCCATTGACTTTGCTTGCTGTAAGCCAGCTGGAAAGGCTGCCAATGGCGATCATGTGACCCCCTGGACACTACAACTATTTTTTATTAAATTTATGTACTGCCCATCTCAAGCAATAATGTGACATCATAAATATAGGCTGGTTGCCAAGTGTCCAAATTGTAGCATCTGACTGCAGGGATATTTCAATGATTGCGAGGACCATATATGTCACTTTTTTCAATGCCTTTGTAACTTTGAATGGTCACTGACTGAATGGTCGTAAATCAAGGACTATCTGTAATTATATACTCGGCTCATACCATACAAATTATTTCATTTATATTTGTGTCATTATGGTTAGCTGCACTTTTTGTTTATGCATTGAACTGCTAGATCCCATGTTTTAAACAGAATTGCTTACTATTTCAGATTATTCTCTGAGAGATTTTATTACAGATAAACCACCTTTGCCCCTTTATGATAATCACAAAAATTAAGGCTTCTGTTTCAGTAACTATTAATTAAAAAGTATCTGGCTTTGCTATAAAATAGATGGCTGCAAGATGTGTTTACATTCAACTCTCTAAGCCATTGGAGTGCAGGATATTATGCTAAGGGTTTTCATAAATTGCTAACATGCAATGTACACAACCATGCTTTGACAACAGTTTTTAGATTTGTCAAGCTTATAAAGTAATGTGATTGAGTATCAGTTATCACTTTGCTTCTTAATTTTATGTCACATTATTAGCACGAAAATCTTATTGTATCAGCCAGAAGTCTTTCTAATATCCTTTTCATAATAGCCACTATCTACTGTCCTCCTTATAGAGTCCAGGTATAAGCAAGATATGAACATAAAAGAGTATTGCATGCTTCTTCTGGTACTTGAGGTAGCTTTAGCATATCATGTGTGAAATGATTATCTTTCCTGAATTTGTCTAATCCCTTTTAAATCCACTCAGTAACTGTTAAAACATTCTATGGTACTGAATTCCAGAGATCAGCTATGCTATATGACATATAGCATAGCTGACCTCTTCGGCACATTTCCGGAGTGCTGAAATGGGAGTGCACGGGAGTGTGCGGGCCGGAAACCAGAAGAGCAGCTGCCCGGCCACCTGGTCTTCTAGTTTCTGGTGTGCATGTGCACACGAAGGCCAGCTGGCCGATGCAGATGCAAGTGCCGGAAACCGGAGGAGCAGCCGCCCGGTGCACATGCGCATGCCGGGAAGATGATCTTCCAGTTTCCGGCACGCTCATGCGCACTGGCCAGCTAGTTTTTGGTACACATGCATGCGCGAAGACCACCTGGACGGTGCGCATGCATGTGCTGGAAACCAGAAGATCATCTTCCTGGAGCACGCATGCACACCGGGGGGCTGCTTTTCCAGTTTCCGGCACTTCTGTGCACATGAACACCAGCTGGCCAGTGTACCCAAACCCGGAAGACTAACGGGCGACGGCTCGCGTACCTGGAGAGATGGTTCTCTATGCCGCAGATTCGCCATCATGGCTATATGAGATATTTTATGTTCTTAGACCTTGATCATTCTTATTCAAGTTAATGAAATGACCCCAAGTTCTAGTACGATTGGGAGAGATATTTCTTTTTCTTAGTTTGGGCTTTTGTAAGAGCCTATCATGTTGCTTTCTTTACTTCCAAACAGGAAAATTTGAAATGTTATAATCTTTCCCTGTATAGTAATTCTAGCCTTTTGATAACTGGATACAGGAAAGGACAGTTTTCATTTCTGTGATATCCTTTTGAGATGTAATGACAAAAATGGTATATATGGTGTTGCATACTCTGCTCATGCAGCATATATTTGTTAAAACATTATGGTACAGTAAGATAATACCAAAGATTGCTTTTGAACACATATGAATTTAAGAAGGTAGGTTCATGAATATCTAATAGTTATAGCATAGCATTTTTCATATGAATGGCCGTTTAGAAAGATTTTGTATGTTAGAAACAGACAAAATATTTGCACTTGGCATGGATATATGGTGAATTCTATAATGTCCATCTTGTGTTATATTTCCATTTCCTTGATAGTTCATGAAGTGTTGAGTATATTCATGTATGGCCATGTCATGTTGTAAGCATAGGATGATGGCCTAAATGCCTCATTGTGCTAACAATATTTCATGTTGAAGACCTGTGAATTTGTTTTGAATATATGCTGATATTTTGCACTAAACCCTTTATCAATATAAAGCTGAGGTGACTATTTTATACAAGAGAATGTTTACTCATATCTAATTGTTGCTGTAACCAGCTATTAGTCTTTTCAGTTCTGAAATGAATACATCATTCCTATATAGTATATTGTTAAAGCTTCATTGAAATTCTTAGTGGTGTTTTTTTACTAACCGGATTATCTTCTATATCTGCTTTTTATTTTTGCTGTTTCTGTGCCACAGACATTCACAATATTCAGAGAGCCTCTTTCTATGACAATGTTCCTGGTTTTCCTGATGCACCAGGTGAATGTATGAACGGGGCTCCTAAAAGCAGGACTTGAATCTATAGGAAAAAATCTTGTTTTTTCCTTTTGCTTATAGGCCAGCATGAACTTTTCATTTCATCCTAGCCTTAAGTGTTACCTGCACAAGGCAAGTGTTCTTGTGTGCATACTATTCAGTTGCTACTGCATCAAATAGTCTCATTTTTTTTCGATTGCACTTTGAAAAAGCTTTGCAAGTGAGTAGCTGCATTTTAAAACATAAGCTTGCTTTTCTGACACATTTGATAATTTTGGATATTTCAGTTTAGAAGTGTTGTTGGCCTAATTTTTTTGCCCATGTTTTATTTATACAAATAAAACAGCATTATTTGCCTTTACGTGGTATGCTATATCTGAAAAGTTGTTGCTATGCAACAAACAGAAAAGTTTTAAATTTCACAAGCCATTAAGTCACAGGTTTGCTATTTTGACCCCTGATATCGTACTCATCCTTCCTTCCATTCACAAAGCTAACAATTTAATAATTTAATTTGTATATCATCAGAGTTGTCAAACTTTTGAGCCTTGCATGGGCAAAGCTGGAGCACATTTTGACAGCATTTAAACTGCATAAATACAATCAGGATTTTTTTTTTTTATGGTAGCTTATTGCTCATAACTCTCTGGGTTATGAATCACAGTGAAAATCCCTGCTTTGAGGTACTCTGGAAAACTAAAATGAAAGCTACATGATCCTGCTGCTTTCCAGTCCTACCAGGAAAGCTCATCAAGGGCCACTAATAGAAGTGCAGCAAAATATTATGGGCTTGATTTGAAATGAACTGTAGGTTCATCGACAGTAGATTCATCCCTATTATCCAGGAAGGGAAAGATCATGTGATTTACATTTTTATCTATATCTGATGCTACTTAGCTATTTTTTTATATACACTGTCTTGTTGTGCACTATTGCTAATTCATACTTTCTTAACCTTTACTTCTTCCTTAAATTATTAACCTTTCTGTTTATCGTTGCTTAAAAATAATATTTTCAATTCCTTTACTGTTTACTCCAAAGAAGAAAAATATTTTGCTAAATTTGAAACAGTGAGTAGGCAGGCGTCTTTGATCACGGAATGATTCCTGTGGAGAATAATAACAAACACCTTATTCATGCAAAAAAATTTAAAAAAATAAAATCTCTACTCAGGAGGCTAATAGCATTTCAGCTGTGGGAGCCAATGAATAAAAACATGGAGAAAAAAGTAGATAGCTCAGATTTGGTAAAAGATCCAAATCTAATGAAATATCAGCTTTCACTTCTTAAGACATTATGTGACTTTAAGTGTGAAAGTTATAATCTCATGCGATTTTGATGTTCATGTCTAAAGCCTCCTATGATTCGTTGCAAAAATACCAAAATCTCACTGTTGTGTGTATAGTAAATTTTTGCCCATCTGTGTATTTCAGGGGTCCCCAACCGCTGGGCTGGGGCCTACTATTTAGAACTGGGCCGTACACACATATACCAACAGTCCCCAACCTATGCGGCTTGGCGGCCCGGTGGGGGGTGGGGAACTGGGCCACATGAGTCAAGCTGCTCTGCACATGTATGCCACCACACTGCTCGTGCGGCTCAGTTCCCCACACCTCCACCAGGCTACCAAGCCACATAGGTTCAGGACCGCTGGTATATGTGTATACGTCCATGTGTGTGGGTTCTAATAAAAAATATTTCCACAAACATTGTCAATGGGTATTGCAAATGTTTTGATGCCCATGACAGTATCGCTATAAAATTTTAAATAAATAAATTTTGACTCTGCTGCAAATTAACATTCTAGTCTTGATTGACAGAAGAACCTTGATGCTAGAACAGTAGGGGAGATGAGAAAAATCATAGCTTTTAGGTCCAATACATATCAGTCCTGAGTCCCATAAAAATCTTAGGGTTACTGAAGTAGTGACAAAATGAGGAATTCTGGAATACAGAATATGTCAAACCTAAGTATACATTTTTCTTGAACTAGAGCTTCAATGAAGACAAAATAACAGCTAGCTACCCATATTTCTCCTCAATGATTCAAAACAGAACAGGGAGGTACAGTTAAATATTTTTTCTCGCTAAGTATTAGATTCCAATTTAGGATGAGAATATTTGGGGTCTCATTGTACCTGATCACCATATGTATACTGTAATGCCTATTAGAGATCAAAGTTTTAGTAATTATAAAACATTTATTAGAGATATATAGAGTACTTCTTACCATGTGAAATATATCCCAAAGACTAGTTTTCCACAAAGCACAAAAAGTTAGGTTTCTTCAAAATGCATACAGCAGTAGAACTGTCTACCTCTCAAGGTTGTGGGTTGTTCACTTCTGGGGGTTTTAAAGAAGAAGCTAAGTAGGCACATCTTGCAAATGGCTTGTTTGGTTTTCACAGACATTGCAGGGACTTCGTGATTCTCATAATCTTTTCTAATTCTATGATTCTGTGAAATCAGTTGCTCCTGCTTCTTCAAGACTATGATATTCAACTTTCTTGACTGTTATTGAATATTTTGTTCTAATATCCCCATCTTCATTCTAATCCCCATTTTGTGAATGTGCTTGTCACATATATTCCTATAAGATGGTTTGATGTTGTGATATATGGTATACTCACGGTATGAGTATGATGTTATAGAAGTGGGCCAAACCAGGATTTTAGGCTTTTATATGTACTTTTTAGGATTTTTGTGGTTTTTAAAAACTGAATAATTTAGATCACTCTTTCCTTTACTTTTCCTTTGAAAATTGATACATAATGGGTTTTTTTAAAAAAAATTGATAGTTTGCCTCAGTTTGGGTAATGAAATCTCTAGGATTTGTAAACTGTGTGCGGCCTATGGATTGCCATTACTATTTTAAACTATAGTTTTATGTCTCTTAGCAGCTTCTCAGAACTTAAATAAAGGCTGAGTCTGTTTTTCCTCAGATTTAATGTTCCTATCAAAAAAAAATCTTTCCCATTCTTCCTTTATGTGGAAGTTGAAAGACTACTCTATTTCTAAGTAGATGAAGGAGAACCTGAAAACATTATAGAATATCAGAATCTTTTAATCTATTACAGCATGATGCATCTCCTATCCCAAGAGATTTTTCTGTAGTTCAGATACATTGGTGATATGTTTATTATCTGGACTTTATGGTCAGGGTGCCTGGCAAAATTCCTCCAAGTCTTCAGTAACTCAATAAAATTTGATATTTGTCATGAGGCTTTGTTACAACATATATGCTGGTCACAGGCCAGTTGACCAGTACATTTGAGAACCAGATATATTGATACTCTTCTTCACTGATGTTTCTGCTAGATCATCTGGAAAGTGAATTTACACTTATTCAAATGTATGCATACCTCTAGCTATGCTCTGTATGCAAGTCAGCAGTGGGGCAGAATGTGCTGGATTAGTATAACAGAAAGCTTAGGGGGAAAGTGTAGGTCTATGGTCCTTTCCTTCCTGGGCAATAAAAAAAATCATGCCATTAGCTCTAGAATGCCCCATGCAGCGTTCAGCCTCTCCTCTATAGCCCGCTTGATTTCTATACTTACAACTTATATTTACCTATATTATTCCCAAACTGGAATACATAAATGTAAATAAAAATTAGTATTAAGAAAACTGCCTTGGTACTATCACCCTTTACAAATCTTATTAAATATTTATAGTAGTCTTCTTGTAATCTATTTTATAAGGAATATAAATAAACTTCAATGTAGTATTATTGCATTAAATTATTATTACAGATCCAAAGTGAAGTATGGAATTGTGCCTCCCTTCATAAAAATGACATCTGCTTATGTGTTGTACTTGAAATTGCTATGGCCTCTGAAATGTACATGCAAAACAAATCATATATTTTATGAAACTTGAAAAGGTTATATAATTTACAATTCTAAGCTATTAGTTAATTTTAGCTTTGATTAACTTGACACTGCAGAGTTGATTTTCCCATGATTAAGCATAGCATTGATATATTTGAAATCAGACAGGATTTTTAAAATTGTAGAATAAATTTCTTTAGTACCATGAATTGCTATCCTGTCAGCACAACTATTATATTTAGGATACATAAATTTTAGTTTTTCTGTAATTGTAATTTACTCCCCCCCTCCCCCAATTTCGTTTAACCATGTACAACAAATGTGTTTCACTGATTAAGAAGACATACTTAACTTTAATTCTATTTAGGAAACATGTTAAGTACATTTTGATTTAACTGCACAGATTTTTGTGACTGGGAAATGTTAAAAGATTGCTAATACCCAGACTAGTGTGATTCACAAAAAGCTAGACTGCAGCATGTTCAATTCTTTAGAATGACAGTATGATGGTCCCCACCCCAGCTATTTTATTTCATTTTTGCTTTATTTCTGGGCCAAAATATTGCTCTCTGGTTGCTTGATATTTCTCCTGTGAGCAGTAGTTGCGTTTAGGGTTAATTTATTGGAATGGACTGATTAAATCAAATTTTTCTCAGTTTTATTCTTCATAGAAAACTGTTGATATTTCAGCTGAATTAGCGTCAATATGAGAAGCCACATAACTAGTATTTTTGTGATGTAATAGGAAAAATATAATATAAAAGCTAAAACCCATATTTTATGTTGCAGTTTTATAGGGAAATACTGTACTTTATTTCAAGAAAAGATACTGTGGAGGATGGTAATATTTTGTCTTTAGTGCAGAGTTTAATTCATTTAGTCATTTGCTTTGGCTATATAATAAATTTTCAACATTATTCATTCTGTGCTCGCACTTGATTCTCGTCAAAAATTTATTTTAATTATAAAAAGGGAATGGCTGTAGTGCTCCTAAAAGCAAAGTAGTAACTTTTTTTTGTTCTCTCTAGTTCATAATCGTCAAAGCTACGGTATTTTTGCCTTGCACATTGCTTTCAGTCCGGCTACTTCCATGCATACCTATTTGCTTTGGCATAGATGGCACCTTTCAATATTGTCTCACAAAACATTTATTGCACCTATTATTTACACTGATTGCCTTTATTTATGAATCCTATATGGACCAATTAACTATACATTCTTGTCGCCTGCAGTGGACCGTATTGTGGGCTTAGATCAAGTCACTGGAATAACGGAGACTGCATTTGGCTCAGCTTACAAGACCAAGAAGGGAATGTTCCGTACAGTAGGGCAGCTATACAAAGAATCACTCACCAAACTGATGGCCACACTACGAAATACTAACCCAAATTTTGTTCGCTGCATCATTCCGAATCATGAAAAGAGGGTATGTACTGTTACAGGGATTGTGTTTGAGTTAGATACAATAACTGCTGCTTGTGTTTCTTTTGGTCATATTATGTATCTCTACTTGCTGATATAGAAACACTTTGATTTCATGTTGTATATGGATACTGGAGATCACTTTGATCTTTGAGTGATTAGCCATTCATATTTCTTTAATGAAAAAAATGCTAAAAAGAATGTCTGTGTATTTAGGCTGGAAAGCTGGATCCCCATCTCGTTCTAGACCAGCTCCGTTGCAATGGTGTTCTCGAAGGAATACGGATTTGTCGACAGGGATTTCCAAACAGGATAGTGTTCCAAGAGTTTAGACAGAGGTACTTTAATACAGCTGGTCTTAATGTTTCAGAGATCACTTTGTTCAAATAACTTTGTTTTTGTTGTTTATTAACATTTAGTCTTTATTTTCCAGGAGGAATAGGACTCTGTAGCGTTACCAACATCTACTTGTTTTCTGTTTGTTTTATAGGTATGAGATTCTGACTCCAAATGCAATTCCTAAGGGTTTTATGGATGGAAAGCAAGCTTGTGAGAGAATGGTGAGCCCTTATATAAAAATATAATACATCTAGAAAGTTTCATCATTTACGTTCTCTGTGTTAAATAAATGGATTTGGCTCTTGCATAGATCAGAGCACTGGAATTGGATCCTAACTTGTATAGGATTGGTCAGAGCAAGATTTTTTTCCGAGCTGGTGTTTTGGCACATCTAGAAGAAGAAAGAGATTTGAAGATAACAGACATCATTATATTCTTCCAAGCTGTTTGTAGGGGATACTTGGCCAGAAAGTAAGTTAATGTAGTAATATTACTTTAATCCTTATGGACAAGATTTGGTGGATTTTTTAAAAAAGGATTTAGGTTAACCAAAAGTACTGCATTTAAAGTAATATGCATGATTTGTTCATCGAATGCTTATAGTTCCTTCCACATAGAAGTGTTATTATCACTTTGTACTTTAATTAGGCTTTCTTACAAAGCTAATATTTTGATGTTATTGATGAAATGCAGAAATTTTCAACTGTTTTATAAAAAAAAAGGTTTCTTGATTTTTCTTTAGAGCCTTCGCTAAGAAGCAGCAACAACTGAGTGCATTAAAAGTTTTACAAAGAAATTGTGCTGCATATTTGAAGTTAAGGCACTGGCAGTGGTGGAGAGTGTTCACAAAGGTAGATTGTTGTTCCTTCATCTCTAAATTATGTGATGGAATTCTTAACAGCAGAGAACTGACATTAACTTGCTGTCTTGTGGCTTTTGATTGATTGTGTAGGTGAAGCCTCTGCTTCAGGTTACTCGTCAGGAGGAAGAACTTCAGGCTAAAGATGAGGAGCTGGTAAAGGTGAAAGAGAAACAGAGTAAAGTGGAAGGGGAACTAGAAGAGATGGAAAGAAAGCATCAGCAGGTCATTATACACAATCTTTATTTATACAATGCTATTGACCTATATTTTATTGAATATAAGTTACAGCAGATAAAATATTTTTAGTGACAAATAACTTTTTACAACTTTAATTGGTTGTATAAGCTGATTGTCCAGTTAAGGAAAATTATTATGACATATTAACTTTCTGTAAATGCAGCTACAATCCTAATTTATAGCGTATCATCATTTTTCATCTTGCATATGACTTCTGTTTTCACAAATAACCAAAGCATTTTAAAATAAACATGGATATTGAAAGTAGGAGACTGAAATGGTTGACTGTATTTCTTCTGCAATATATTCCTCATCAGTTATTTCCAAACTTCTCTTCTCTTCTACCTTAATAATAATTCAGATAAAACAATGCCTACATCTAATACTTTAACAACACTTTCTCCAGTAACATGCTTCAAAACCTTTGCTAGCTTGTGAGATGTATTGATACCATTTAGCAACATTTTTGCAATATGGCAAACTACATCAAATTCCAATATCTGGTAAATTCTGATAGATTGTTGAGCTAATCAAGGAGAATATTTGTAGCTCAAGGTTGACATGAGGGATCCTTGGTGCTCTCTGAGCTTTCTCGTTTTCTTGCAGACGTTTCATTACCCA
>JANHFK010001993.1:0-14589 GCA_036250565.1 Sibynophis collaris | reverse complement strand
TCAGGCGTAGCATTGTAGTAGACCACATTCTCAATATTTCATAACCTGCCTTCTTTCCTGCACTAAATAAACAACAATGGAGTTTTGAGAAAGCATTTCAATGAATTAGAGTGAGAATAATGTTATGTTCTGCTGATAGCAATAGGACTTAGACTTATATACCGCTTCACAGTGCTTTACAGCCCTCTCTAAGCAGTTTACAGAGTCAGCATATTGCCTTCAACAATCTGGGTCCTCATTTAACCAATCTCGAAAGGCTGGAAGGCCAAGTCAACCTTGAGCCTGGTGAAATGTACTAGGGGTTATCTGGCTTTAAAATTATAAAAATATGCTTGTAAAATATGCACTATTTTGACATACAGATTGTTGTTCATACATGCTTTTAAAGTAAAGGAGTATTTAGAAATGTATATAAATAATGCTGATTATGCTATTCTGTGAATAGCATTTACCCCAAATGGTGAATTCTCTTTTAATCATCTATTAGCAAATATAGTACCAATAAGAATATTGCAGAATTAAGTCATGATTGCAAGAATCTCTGCAGAGACAAATCTGTATAATTGATAAGCTAACAATAGGAGGAGAACTTTTTTTCTATAAATATTTTTCTATAAATATATCCTGTTTCTAAAGGAATGCATTATTTTTCTTTTCTGAAAAGTCATTGCCAATTTAAGTTTGAAGCTGTAACCTTCATAGAATATACAAATAGCGGTTATTGCAGAACGTACTTAGAATACTGTGTACCAATCAAATCCAGTTTATTGTAATGTAATTAAACTGGAATTCTTCCATTCTAAATACGATATGCATAAATAAAATACTCTGGTTTGTTGTGAATTATGAATGGAAAACCTTGCAGAATCTGAAGCAAATGTTCCTAAAAAAGTGAGTGCCTCCAACTGGATAATTATAAAATAGCAGCATAAAAAGATATGTTGGTCTTACTTTTAATGATCAAAACAATGTAGTGAATTTAAACACTGAGAAACACCATGGAAAAAAGTGAAAATTACGTTCTTTTTTTTCTCAAGTTGAGTCCCTTATAAATAAATATAGAAATTACTGAATAGCAATAGACATCACTTTCAAAATTTCCTTAAAGTTCCATAACATTACTGTGGATATCATAAATGTTGCTCAAATCTCTGAAAAACACTCGTCCTTACAAACTAAATATTGATATGATATCTAGGTTCTTTGAATTTCAGAATGAACTGGACAATGTTTCAAGTCTCCTGGAAGAAGCAGAGAAAAAAGGCATAAAATTTGCCAAAGATGCTGCAAATTTAGACTCTCAACTACAAGATACCCAGGTATATCTACAATTTTGCAATATAGTTTTAAAATACTTAACATTTCAACATTGGATACGTTAATAGATCTCCAGGGTAACTGATGCATGCTTATAAATAATACACAGAATAGGAAAGAAATTTAGATTTAAAGCATCAGAAAAGCAAAAGTGGTTTCTCAAAATCCGTTTAAAATCTAATAAGAACAGACCAAGTCTGGGCTCCATAAGGTTTTTGATCATTACATATTTTTAGCTATATAGAATTGCTATAGTATAGTGCTAAAATCCTGCATATTATAGACGTTAGCTTCATGTTTCAAGTAATAGTTTGTTTCTTCTGTTTAATTGACAGTTTCCATCACAGATTTACCTACCAACATGGCTTTCATTAATCTTTTGCTTTTTGGGTGGTTTCTTAATTTTAATACCTTACTTAATTTTAGTTTAAATTCTGGAGAAGAGATTACTGATTGTTATCTCTCTCTTTTTAAAAAAAGGAATGGATAATGTTTCTAATGTACACATGAAAAGGTTCCCTTTTTTTGCAGTAGTTTAAGCACAAAATTCCTGATACTTAAAAGCTCTTTATGTCATGAGTTTGATATAATGCTTTTATGATTACACTTTCAGCCTGCTTTTGAAGGTGTTTTTAAATCTTTGGTTTATATAATTTCATAGTAATAATAATGGCCACTTGTCCAGTGATGGGCTATGAAGTTGTAATCAATCAAGGTGCTCTTTCATCTTTTTGGGGATTACTGCTATTAAACATATTAATACCATATTGTTTGTTCACAATAACTTGCTGTCTGAGGCATTTTCTATTTGACAAGTGACCTTTCTAGCTTTAGTACTACTTTTTAATTAACTGCTTTAAGATCTGGTATGATGTATCATTATCAAATTATAGTAAAATGACTTAATATCTTTAGGTCAGCCAGGATGAACCATGCTTAAGAACTCTTCACAGCAAACAAATATCCTATTGAACAAATAGATGTAGGAGACTTCAGTTCAAATTTACTTCAGACCAAGTGGTAAAACGCATGTAAATTTTTTTATTCCTATAACAGGAACTGTTGCAAGAGGAGACACGCCAGAAACTGAATTTGAGTAGCAGGATTCGGCAGTTGGAAGAAGAGAAGAACAATTTGCAAGACCAACAGGAAGAAGAGGAAGAAGCAAGAAAAAATTTGGAGAAGCATGTAATAGCTCTGCAATCTCAGGTAAAAAGCCATGACAGGTACAAACTATAGCATCATTTTGTACACATTCGGACCTGGGTTTATGTGAGATCAGTTGAAACTGCAATTGCTTTTCCCTAATAGTTTCTTACTATTTTCCAATACAATAGCGAGCACAAATCATCTGTAAACTTCAACAAATTACTTTTTGTTGACAAATTAATTTTTGTGAATAAATTTTCATGCAGCTGTCCTGTCCTCGAGAAGTTAAGTTTGTCTCATCAATAATATAGTATATATTGGAATGTAAATTTGGACCTAGTTTATACTATCTTAGTTAATGTGTCTATGTATGTATCATTTGAGACTTTCTTTAAGCACTTGAATGTTTTAAGTACTTTATCATATCATGAAAATAGACTTTTTAAATATATCTTTCCACATCTTGAAAAAGAATTAAAAGGAATGATTCTAGTCTTGACACCCTCTTGTTTTCTGTATAGTAATAAAGGTTTAGATAAATAATCACTGGGCCAAAAACTTGCATTAATAAACTGACGTAGTTCTGCCAACTTAGGGTGAATTAGACTGTTCTGCAGCCGTAAAACTAGTTCATTAATTTTATTTCAAAAATGTATTAAAGCTTTCTTTTGCATTATAGCTAGCTGATGCCAAAAAGAAGGTTGATGATGACTTAGGGACTATTGAAGGGCTGGAGGAGAATAAGAAGAAACTGTTGAAGGACATGGAAATTATCAGCCAACGTTTAGAAGAAAAAGCAATGGCATTTGATAAGTTGGAGAAAACAAAAAACCGCCTTCAACAAGAGCTGGATGACTTAATGGTGGACCTTGATCATCAACGTCAAATTGTTTCCAACTTGGAGAAGAAGCAGAAGAAATTTGATCAGGTATGTCACTATTTAAATTGTGTTGCTTTCTCCTGAAGGTTATAAGTGGCAGTTCTTTATTTCCTGATAAGCTTTTCATATTTGCAAATATTAAAAGTGTTCTTTATAATATCTACCAGAGTGGGTATTTTTCACCGTCCACCTGTGAAGTATGGAATATGTCACTCATAAAAACAGATAGTTTTGACCAAACATTGACTGCTGGTAGATTAAGAATAGGTGCATTTCTGTCTGTGCATGGATGCCTCAAAGCAAAAGACTTAATAGAGCTGAAAGCCAAAATGCCAATGCTACTACAACACCTTGGGTTTCTACAGGATTAAGATTAGATGTTGTAAGTATTTCAAATTTTCATGTTTGGCCTATTGAAATCAATAGATGCTGGCAGAAGAGAAGAATATATCTGCTCGTTATGGAGAAGAAAGAGACCGTGCTGAAGCTGAGGCACGAGAAAAAGAGACCAAAGCGCTGTCCCTGGCACGAGCCCTGGAGGAAGCTTTAGAGGCCAAGGAAGAGTTTGAGAGACAAAATAAGCAACTCCGAACAGAAATGGAGGACCTGATGAGCTCCAAAGATGATGTTGGCAAAAACGTGAGTTGGCTTATTTTTGATATACTGAAGGTTTGAAAATAAAGTACTTTAATAATGTGTGTGAATCTGGATTTCGAAGTGTTGAAAATAAAATGTTCTAAACAGGTGTCAACAACTAGGTGCATTGTAAACCGCTTACTACAGGAGTGTTTGTCTTGATTACGTATGCATTTGACATTTTTTTGTCTTGCTTTATTCATATAGCCTTCAGATTCTTTTCCATTTGAGTGTTTTTGTTTATGTGCTTCCTGAAGCCAGATAAATATGACAGGAACCATTGTATAGCATTGTGAATGTGATTTAGCAGCTGCATTGCATTGCATTTCATTTTGAGAAAACGTACACAGTTTGAATTGTTAGGAGTACCGTCTTTCCCCAAAAATAAGACCCTGTCTTATATTTTTTTGAACCCTGAAATAAACGCTTGGCCTTATTGCCATGCCCCCAAAAGCCCAATTGGGCTTATTATCAGGGGATGTCTTATTTTGGGGGAAACAGGGTAGGAGTTGTGTTTTCTCCCTTATTTCCATTGATTCTGTTGCCATTATCAAGATAATATCAATATATTTTACTTTGCAGGTTCATGAGTTAGAAAAATCTAAGCGTACATTGGAACAGCAAGTGGAAGAAATGCGAACACAGTTAGAAGAGCTAGAAGATGAGTTGCAAGCCACAGAAGACGCCAAATTGCGCTTGGAAGTGAACATGCAAGCCATGAAAGCACAGTTCGAGAGGGATCTTCAAGCAAAGGATGAGCAGAATGAGGAGAAGAAGAGACTCTTAGTAAAACAAGTAAGGCTTTAAGTAGTAAAGTATAAATTTGGCGTTGATCAGAGGTTCAGGGGAACTATATGTACCCTTCTGATTTGTTGAATCATCACTAGGCTTTATTAAACTTAAAATTGGTCTTTTATCTTCTAATTTTTAGAAGCAAAAGTTCCCTTGCTACCAACATGTAGTTTAACATTTGTATTCAATCATACAAATGTTTATGTTAAATGTTCCCTGTGTATATGTGTCCTTAGTTCATTCCTTTGAACAAGCAATAATTATAACCACCTCTAGATTCCAAATCTTTTGCAGTTTACATGTTGTTTTATGCATATCTTAATTTGTCTTAAGACTTAACTAGATAGAAATTCTGATAACTATAAATATCTATGAAATCAATTTTGATGAGACACCATTACAAAAGTGCTTCTGAAAAAACACCTCATGGTTTTTTGGTATCAGAATTTCTATGAAATGGAATGGATGGCATGGCATATAATCTTGATTTTTTTTTAGTGTGCATTTATATTGTATGTTTGTAGAGTAAGGATGCTTGTAATAATCTGTTTTCATCCGAATCCTACCAGATCTATACACCTTAGCTACATCTTCTTTAATGCATCATATAATGCATAACTACATCTGAAATGAATTAAGATACATACAATTGAATATGAATTCAGGAATACATGTTCATTTTATTTAAATTTGTAAAACAAGTGGAGATTCATGTTTCATTTACAAGTCACATACTGCTATTGAGTTTCTGCTGGCAACTGCTCATAAACTATGTTGTTTTGATTGATTTAGAAAATAAAGAACTGATAACATTATTTATAAAAATCAGACACCAAGGAAAAAATATCCTGAAAAAAGAGTGTGTCATACATATGCCGCATATTATAGGACTTAAAACGTGAATTTCAGTGACAGTGAGATATTTCTTAAGGAAACTGAGTATACATTTGGGAGATGCTTGCCAACAATATTTCGCCTATCCCTGAAGTAAAATGTGCTCCCCAGCCAGATGTATGACAATTCCTTTTGACTCCAAGGAAGTTCCATGGAAGAGTCTAAAGAAGAATATCTTGTGAGGCACTTGTAAGCATGGTATCTGGCACAAGATATTCTTGTGAGGCACTTATAATCATGATAGCTAGCACATGTTTGAGTGCTATATGTGAACACTCCTAAATTGAAATATAGTCCAGAAAAATATAAGTAGGCTAGGGGTTCAGTATATCTATATAGATTCTATAGATACTGTATATAGTCTGCATGAAATATTGCATCGCAGAAACAGATGGTTGTGTTCTTCTATTTAGTTTCAGAATGTCCAGGCATCTGAGGTAGCCTTGAGAGTTGTTTTATCAACCTTAATCTTTATGCTACCCCACTCTTTTTCTGAACAAATCAAAACTGAATTGAATAAGCAATGTACTGGCCGTAGCTATCCTGTTTCAGCCTGAGAAATACAACAAAGTTAGTTATATTTGGTTTATTGTTGAGTTGCATCTCAGGTAATATATATGGGAACAAAGTTATGCATGTTAGCTGGGTGCAGCATGGACAGCAGCACAGAGTCCAGTGCAGTCATGCCAAGGGAGACAAGCTATGGGACAAGAAAGTGTAGTGTGGGTTTAGGAAAATAGAAGAGCAGTGCAAGAAAGGCAGGCATGATCAGCAATAGTGTAGGAAATAAACACATCCAAGAATACTGTAAGTCAGCTTGGATAGTATTATTCAGAGTCTTGGACCAGAGCAGGAAGCAGAGATACAACAGTGCAGACCTAATGTTGATTAGTTGTTTCCAGCAAATATCCATTCTCTGGCAGCTGTTCTTAAGTAGCCCAACACAGGAATGGCTCATTTAGGACCATTGTCATCCTTGCTCTTCAAAATCACATTGGCTTGGTACACAAGCTCAAGTTTGGGTCTTAAGGTTAGCAATTTGCTGGATTAGGCTCCTGAGAAGTTAGAATAGCCCATTTATGGGCTCAAAATAGTTCAGAAACTTTCTTTGCAGTTATGTCATTAGGCCATTATCATTGCTTGACTAGGGGTTTTGTTTTTTGCATAATTGATCATAAATTTAGTTTTTCTTTGAAGAATGAATAGGATAATACAAGGCCTCATTGTCTTAATTTGGAAGCAGTTGTACCGTGAACAAACATGCTATATTGACCTCCGTAAGAAGTTTAACAATTATGGCTGATAATTTTACTTAAATCTAATTTTAATAAGTTTTTATTTTGGCAGGCTATTTTACTTAAATAGTAATATTGATTTCTAAAAAGTTACTTTTTCCCTTTATATAGTTTCTTACAGGGCATCAAGGAACTTACAATTGATATTACTGCATAATTATATAAGTTTAGGGATATATTTCTTGATCTTCCTTCATTGTTCATTTTGGTTGGTTTTGGTTGGTTTCAACTAATGATTAATCTTGAAGTTGGTTTATTTTACCATGTGTCCTTAATTTTATAGGTTCGGGAACTGGAAGCAGAATTGGAAGATGAAAGGAAGCAGCGGGCTTTGGCTGTGGCATCCAAGAAGAAAATGGAAGCAGATTTGAAAGACTTGGAAGCTCAGATTGAGGCAGCAAACAAGGCCCGCGATGAAGCCATCAGGCAGTTGCGCAAACTGCAGGTGAACAAAGCCACTCTTAAAATCTGAAAAAACAAGGGAGCTTGTCTCTAAATTGATGAACATGTTCTCTGCAAAATTTATTAATCTTTCTTTAATAGAAGAGTGAAATTAGGTGAATATATTTTGTGGTAATAATAGATACTATATACTCTGGATGTATAGATTAGACTGAGGCAAAGTAGTTAACTTCTCAAGATACAGGGAGAAAAACGTGTTTTTTTTAAAAAAAACCTTTCAGGCTCAAATGAAAGATTATCAGCGTGAACTAGAAGAGGCCCGCGCATCTCGAGATGAAATTTTTGCTCAATCAAAGGAAAATGAAAAGAAGCTCAAAGGTCTTGAAGCAGAAATTCTTCAACTTCAAGAGGTATGAAGTTAAGTTTGGAAAAATGTCCAATTCTTAGCGTTCCTATTCTGTAAGATAGAATTCTGGAAAAAGGAACATGTTTCTACAATTTAGATAAGAATGTTTAAAATTTGGAAGATGGGCAGAAACTCCCAGAAACTATAATAATATATATTTAAAATGTATTGGATCATTTTTGAAGGAACTAGTTCCCAGTTGCACAGGATATCTATGGTAGTTAAGCACCAGAGGTATATTTATGTCAGTAATTATTTTGGAGTCTGAGCTATTGAGCAAGCTGTAGTAGCTCTGTATCAAATACCTGAAAATGTCCTTCCTTGTCAAGGTTTCTGAGATGCCAGTAACTATCTTTTCAGGAACTTGCTGCTTCAGAACGAGGCAGGCGACATGCAGAGCAAGAGAGGGATGAGCTGGCTGATGAAATTGCTAACAGTGCCTCTGGAAAGTAAGTTGGCTAGATGAACATTTCACCAACCACAGACCCTAAATGATGTGTGTCGATGCCTGTTGCACTGTAAGAGTTGGTTACAGTGGGAGAATTCCTGGCTTAAATTTGTAGTTCCTTCTATCACTTCCATGTCTCTATAGATCTGCCTTGCTTGATGAGAAACGCCGCTTGGAAGCCCGAATTGCACAGATGGAAGAGGAACTGGAGGAAGAGCAAAGCAATATGGAGCTTCTCAATGACCGCTTCCGCAAAACCACTCTGCAGGTGCTCTCTTTGGTTGCCAAATCTTGGTCGAACATTTTGTTGGTTTCTCCAGGTAAGGGGCGATATATCTAAATAACCGTGCTTGTCTTCCTGAAGATTGACACGTTGAATTCTGAGTTGGCCGCAGAGCGGAGTGCTGCCCAGAAGAGCGAGAATGCCCGTCAGCAGTTAGAACGGCACAACAAAGAGTTGAAAGCGAAGCTTCAGGAGCTGGAGGGTTCAGTCAAATCCAAGTTCAAGGCAACCATTTCAGCACTAGAAGCAAAGATCGGGCAACTAGAAGAACAGCTGGAGCAGGAGGCAAAGTAAGTGTTCTTTTTTTTTTTAAAGAGCTTTCAGAAGAAGGAATCCTGAATTATAGAAAGTAACTTGTTCAAATTAGGACAAATATATGTGGTTCCACCACTCAACATCTGTTTAGGTAAGCTAGATGATTCACCAGGAGATAAGTTGTCAAAGATTTGATGATAGTGTAAGAATTTTCAGAGTCTTAAAATCACATTTGTTCCTTTAGTTTTGTGAAAATATTTAAGGTGGATTTTACCTCCTATTTGCTTAATGTGAGGTTTTTTTTAAAAAATGTACTATCTTCCTAGAACAAGTCCTTTCCTTTGTTTTCATTCCCACTTTAGAGGGACATAATTATTGAGATACTTTTACCTATCAACACTGACTTCTTCCTCTTCCCACAAATTAATTTAAAAGAAACAAATTTTCAATAGGGAACATAGGTATTTGATATAAGGGTTACTTTGTTCCTGACTTGTTTTACGTTTTTCCACATAACTTTACTAATACAGGTACTCCTCGACTTATGGCCACAATTGAGCCCAAAATTTCTGTTGCTGGGTGAGACAGTTGTTAAGTGAGTCTTGCCCCATTTTACAACCTTTCTTGCCATAGTTGTTAACTGAAGCGCTGCAATTGTTAAGTTAGTAACAAGGTTGTTAAGTGTATCTTGTATCTCCATTGACTTTGCCGGCCAGAAGGTCACAAAAAGGGGATCACACGATCCTGGGACACTACAACTGTGATAAACATGAGCCAGTTGCCGAGCATCTGAATTTTGATCACGTGACCATGCGGATGCTACAATGCTCCTAAGTATGAAAAATGGGCCATAAGTCACTTTTTCCAGTGCCATTGTAACTTTGAACGGTCACTAAACAAATTGTTGTAAGTTGAGGACTAACTTCTTTTATTTGTAAAAAAGTGAAGAGATCAATATTAAATAAGTAGGAGGAGACACTGAATGATTAAATACCTGTGGTCAAAATCCTTATTTGTTTTTCTAATGATACAATTTATTGTTTTCATATTGAAGCCCTATTGAAGCTTTTCTGTGGATAGACATGAAATCCGACATGAAAGGCATTATTTCTGCTTTCATTAATTTTTTTAGGGAGAGGGCAGCAGCCAATAAGCTAGTACGCCGCACAGAGAAGAAGCTGAAGGAGGTATTTATGCAGGTGGAAGATGAGCGCCGACATGCAGACCAATACAAAGAACAGGTGAGGAGGGGCTACCTGCTCTGCTTAGAACCACAGCTACTTAAAAAACCCTTTCGTTTCATTGCTTGTTATGCAAAAAGAGATATTTAGTAAATTGTTTGAAGCACCTTTTTAAGGGCATGGCCAGAGGCCATCTGGTCCAGAACAGTAGGAATGGCCTGATTCATATAGATCTAACACAGATCAGGAGTGAAAATTTGGAGGCAAAAAATGGAACTGAGTTTGTTTGCAATATTGCAGAGAAAAGTATGCATGGCTATAACTTTTTTTAGTTTGGTTCTTCAGAAATTTGCAGGAAAGCTAATGTCAAACACTTAGCAGTCAATTTTATCAGAAGCAAGAGTCTTGTTAGTCAGTTTTATGAAAAGCAAGGGAGGTAGGTTAGACACCTGAATGTTTTTCCATCTGGCTATGAGTGGATGTTACAACTAAGCCTAATAGCAGTGAAATATATTAAATTGCATAGATGATGATGCAGAACAGTTACGGGGTACTCAGATCCTTCCAAACATCCTTACCTGAAGTGGAGGTAACTTTTCCTGCCATTACTAAATGAGCAGTCCCTGGCATCGGAATAATCATTGTAACTGGACAAATTTCCTAAAAAGTCCTGTGAATATGACATGAAGATTACAAATCAAAAAGTTCCTCCTCTTAAAGAGCTCAGGCCACTCAGTGGGTCGAACAGCAGTGTGAAAGCATGACAAGAAGTGGACCATTGTTCAGTGTTCCATTAATTCCTTGTTTTGGCGATTGTCTCTAGATGGAGAAAGCTAATGCTAGGATGAAGCAGCTCAAGCGCCAACTAGAAGAAGCAGAGGAGGAAGCCACACGTGCTAATGCATCACGTCGTAAACTTCAGCGTGAATTAGATGATGCTACGGAAGCCAGTGAAGGCCTTAGCCGAGAGGTCAGCACTCTGAAGAACAGACTAAGGTGAGTTATGGGAAAGAAAGAGCAGAGGAGTTTGGGTATAGACCACTATGTAACTTCAGGAAAAGGTCAATCCGAAATGAATGGCAGTAAAAGGTTAGAGTTAATCCTCCTTTCCAGTTGCTGGAATACTTTGTCTTCATTGTCTATGACTTAAAATGCAGTGCTATTAGTAAACCAGAAGGGAGTGTCATGCTTCCAAAGATTTGTTAATTGGCTTGTGCTGCTTTCATATGCTGGAAGTTGGCCACTCATTAAGTGACATCACATTTGTAGAACTGCCATGTCTTCGGCTATTTATAAGCGCAGATGAAGAGGTTTGTAGCTCCATCTCCAGTGCAAATAATCGTTTACCCTTGTGCTGTACCTTTATGCAGGAGCACATTGTTGTGATTAAAAACAAAACTGGTTAGGACAGGGGATTGATCTGCGCTGATGGGAACTTAGTCTATGGTCAATTTTTATAGCAGTTTTCCAGAGCTTTTCTCCTTTTTTTTTTTTAAAGTGTGTCACTTACTGTGTCCTCTTGCAGGAGAGGAGGTCCAATCACCTTTTCCTCCAGCCGATCTGGAAGGCGCCAGTTGCACATTGAAGGAGCTTCACTGGAGCTTTCAGATGACGACGCAGAGAGTAAGGGGAGCGATATCAATGAACCTCAAGCTGCCCAAACCGAGTAGAGTGTCCCCGCTGTGTTAAAACTGCCAACATTCCCAGAGTGTGACTTCTTTCCGTACGTTTGAAAGAAGAACTTAACTGGCCACCAAATTGCTTTCGTGGCCTAGATCTGCCTTAGGCAAAACTGGCATAGCATTAGGTCATGTATTGCAGGTCAGTCAAAGCATTATTGCTGCCTGGCTTTGCCATATTGTAAACTGTTTTGGATATAGGTACCACTACTTATATGTATTAAAATATCTCTGTTCAGTGCTTTTTATTTCAAGGTATCCATTGTAAAGCCATTTTTCTAAGGCACTGAGTGATAAGCGGGTCCGGCCTCTGTCCCAGGCAGAAACTTCTGGCAGCTGGCTATGCCTTTTTGCTATGCATGCATAGCTACCTAGCAGTGGCACCCCCTTTCTGTGGGTTTTCTCTTCCCTACTTATTTGCAAGACCTTGTTCCTGTCATTTTTTCTGGCTGACCCAAGGTCACATGAGTTTGAAAATGTCCCAAGGAGCTTTAATTCACATAATAACTAGCCAACTGCTTGTTCTACTTAATGAGCATTTTGTCCACCTTGGCAAACTCATGTCTTCCTGCTCCGGACATCATGAATAGTCGGTTGATCTGGATAGGATGCTGATGATTCTCTGTCTGAAGTAATATTCCATAAAAGTTGGATAGCCTCAGCATGGAAGTTGAATGCATTCTCCCAGAAGCAACTGTTTCCTTCCTGAAAGGCTGGGGATAGGAGTGCTAGCTGAAGTTCTTGCCAGCTTTCTTGGTGCCCATCAGTATATGTTTGCTAGAGGTAGCAAATGGACACTGCCTGTAAATGAACACACCAGTGGAGCTACCCTCTCCTCATTTTCAGCTTTCACTTGGGTGAAATGCATTTAGCTAGTGTCGTTTTTGTCCTAGCTAAGAATTGACATTTACAGAAAGTGCCTTAGACACTGCAGTACTAAGACAATGTTTCCTATATAATTTGCCTATAACAATGATTCGGTGTATTGATTTTTGATCATATCATGCTGCATCTCCTAGTACAAGTGGTATTATCAATCTCCAGTGATAAGATGAATCAGTGTTAACTACAGAATCTTGAACTCTTGCAACATGCTTGAAACAATATTTCTCTTTGGTTAAAAGCTTTAACATATGTTACAAAGCTTTTGTTTTTGTGCATTTGGATATTTCTTATTCAAACTGGCTGTTGACCACCAGGCATCTGACTGCAAATACCTTGTTTCTTTGTATCCCCATATTTTTAGACAATGATTTTTTGTAAAAACAATAAATTTATTCATTCTAGAGACTCATAAACGTTTGTTTGTTTTTTAAAAAATAAAAATGGCCTTAAACAATACCAAACACTCTGAAGTTTTTGTTTCTTGCAATTCAGAGGTGACATCTTCTCTAAAGAGTATGGAGCAAAGTGCGTTTTAGTCAACATTAAATTTAACTCAAATCTGTTATTTTAATAATTCCATTCCTAAATGATTTGTGTCCAAATTGCATGCACCTTCCTTGCAAAGTTGTGAAAGACCGAGTACAGGGCAATAAGTTAAGTGGAATGCAAAGCTAGGGAAGCCCAAGGCTGGCAGAGGCAGTGGAATGCAGGGTGGCCAAAAGGCCAGAGATGGGTGAGATAGGTAGGTGGGAGTTGAAGCACCCCATGGTCCTAAATGCTTTGGGCTGCCAAGCACCTGAATTGTGATCATTTTGGACACATTTTGTAAGTTAGTAGCTGAGCAAATGAATGCTTGCTGACACTTGCTGGGGTGGCTGAGGCTTCCTTGGGCATGGCAGGCAGCTCCAGAACTGTGCAAATAGGGTACAGGGTGGTCAGAAGGGTATGGATGGGAGAGAGAGATAGATGGGTGAGCAGAGTTGGAGGCAATTCCTTAACTTACTGAAATTCAGGGCAGTATTCACTTAATTTATAATTGGTTAATGATGACCAGGGGAAGAGTTGCATTGTAAGTCCTGGTCACAAGTCAAGGACTACCAATGTAGGCAATTTTTGTTCATAGACAATCAGCTATGTCAACTTCCATTTGTTCATTAATTCATTCCTATCATCTGCCTATCTATAGGGCAGCACTGGAGTCTCTCCATCAGCAGCTACTTTAGCCAATTAGATGCATGGAATATCACTGAAGAGCTAAGTGACATTAGATGGCAGCCTAATAGGACTGGGTGCTTCTTCCAAAATGAATAGGGCAGGGCATATTATCTTGTTACAAATCAATTGTCACAAGATTTACAAGAAATGATAGGATTCTGCCGACTGCCAGCAGTTCCGATTCTCACCGGTTTGAAGTTGACTCCGCCTTCCATTCTTCCGAGGTCGATAAAATAAGGACTCCAAATTGTTGGGGGCAATATGCTGACGCTGTAAACCGCTTAGAGAGGGCTATAAAGCACTGTGAAGCAGTATATAAATGCAATTATTATATACCTTCCCAATATTGTTATTTTCAAATTATTTCATTACTTGCATTATAGCTTAATTTTGCAACTATATATAGGTAATTACTATTTCTTAAAAACCCTCTCTCAACGTAAGCAAGGGCATTAATAGCATTTGGCTGGCAATTTCTCATACTGGCAGGGGCTTGTCTTCGATTTTCATCTGAAACATAATCCCTTGACACATTTCCTCCTATCTCTATCAGTTTGTGGTCTTTGGGACACTGAAGTTCTTTACCAGTTTTCTGTTGGGTAACTCTGATATACGATACTGCAATGGGTCTGCTCTAGAACCTTTTAAGTGTTCAATTGTTCTAAAGTTGCCAAGTCCAATATGGTGTGCCAGCCTTTTATGTTTCTCCAAAGTCCGGCTCAGACTTAATTTTCTCTTTCTGCTAGTAGTCCCATTTTACTTCCCACCTGTTGTGTCCCACCCCCGGTAATCCTCCCGAAATGATGCACACACCACCAAACAAAAAGTAATATAATTTTATCTATATAAAAAAGTTTCTAAGAAGTATAGTC
>JANHFK010001992.1:97664-123298 GCA_036250565.1 Sibynophis collaris | reverse complement strand
GTTGGCACTTTGTGATAAATAAGTGGGTTTTGGGTTGCAGTTTGGGCACTTGGTCTCTAAAAGGTTCACCATCACTGCTTTAAATTCTTGGCATAATTATTTGTTGTATTTCTTTGAACCAAACGGATAGTTGTTTTTCTAGTCTTTTTTGAGCTAGAGCAATTAAGATTGAACCAATTAGATCTTATGGACTGTCAGTTTCTAGCTGGCACTTTCTATTAAAGTGTTTCTTAATGGGTGCTACAGATTGGCATACTGGGTAAAAATTTCATTTGGCTTTTGAGTAGATATGACAGCCATTTTTGCCCAGGACTGAGCCTTCTCAGTGGGTAACCAACATGAATTTATGATGGTTGCAATGTCACAAGATTACCATTTGCGACCTTCCCACTGACAAGCAAAGTCAGTGCGGGAAAGCTGGATTTGCTTAACTATATGATTCACTTAAACACGAAAAAAAGGTTATACAATTTGGTATGTTTCAGTTAATGCCTTGATTACTTAGTGACAGAGGTTCTGGTCCCAATTGTGATTGTAAGTCAAGGATTGCTGTATCTCTCTGTGGGCACGTGTGCCATCGCCAGCTGGTCTTTTGGGTTCTGTTGCACACATGCGCGCCGACCAGCCGATCTTCGAGTAAAGAGAGCAGCTGGAACCCAGAAGAAACCAGCTGGCCAGCGGGCATATGCGCTGGACCACCTATCCAGCGCACATGCACGTTGGACCAATTGTCCAGCACCCATGCATGCCAGATCACCTGTCCAGCGTGCATGCACGTGATGGAATCCGGAAGCGCAGTTGGCCACCATGTGAATGTATATCACATGGCAGCTGCTCTTTTCTAGGTTCTGGCGCTCATGCGCAGCAGTTTCTGCACTCGGTGCCCAAAATGTTAGCCGTCACTGCTGTATCTGAATATTTCAAAGTACCTTTGGTTTATACCAGGGGTGTCAAACTCAAGGCCCGGGATCTGGATCTGGCCCACTGGGAACCTAGATCTGGCCCGTGGGGCTACCCTAGAAATAGCGAAGGACCAGCCTGCGGTGCTTCTACCAGAGTAAACAGGCTCCCGAGCTCCGTTTTTGGCTGCCACAGCCTCCTGCAACCCTCTGCCAGTGAAAATGGAGTTCAGGAGCCTGTTTTCACTGGTAGAGCGCTTGGGCCATCACAGGTGCCCCCGACAGGAGTGATGTCAAGCTGGCCACATCCCCACGCCCCACGCCTCCCCAAGGTCAAACATAACCCTGATGCAGCCCTCAATGAAATCGGTTTGACACCCTGGTTTACACTTTTCGCTAATTCTGGATGGTATGATGGTTATAGTGTCTCTTGGGTAGAGTATATCACGTAAAATGGTCCATTTCAGGTATCCACATCTAGCCAGCATATCAGAAAAATAATTGGCAGCTGAACTTGACTTCATCATAATCTTTGGTTTTGATGATAAAGGCACTGGATTGTTGTCATACAGTTTTGCTAACTGCATGGGGCCACCTTGCAAATGCTTTAGTGACCTTTATTACCTGCACAAAATTAAAGGCTCATTATTTTTCTCTCTTTCTCTATTTCAGATTCTGGAAAAGTAATAATATATTTTAATATTAGCTATATTACTCATTCTTCACATATACTAATGAAATTTAATGACATGAGTGGTATCAGGAAGACAGCAAGTACCACAATATAGACACATCAAACTGTTGTTCTGCCACATAAAATACAGAACAGTTGAAATGGCAGTAATAGTATATAGCTCAATGCCGAGTTACGAATTATAATTCTGAAGCTGTATGGGAATGTACTTAGTAAAATGTTAATATGATCATACCCAGAGAGTATTTTTCCAGTTTTATTTTGCTAACTGCATTTGTATTAGTAATTATAGTACTTTAAATTTAATTTACCTTTACATTTAATTTCTGAAATTTTAAATTACTTTTTAGCTGATGAGACAATCTTGAGGGTTTTTTCTGCACACACATTACCTCCTCTCTTTCTGATCTAAACTGATGCTTACAAAAAGGTCATTAAACTCAAGTCCATTTCCATACTGCTCTCCAAGAACTGTGAATTACGAAGCTATTGTAAAACATACATATAAAGATGTCTATCTGTCTTCCTTACCTAATACACCTTATTTCACAACATGACAAATTAAAAGTAAGCAACAATACCTGGTCTCAATGAATTAATTGCCTATTGTTCTTTATGCTGAAAAACAAAGGCATGATTTGAAGTACTGTGTTCCTCATTCTTGATTGATTAACATGTAACTGACTGAATGCACTGGACTTTCCATGTAGGCTGTTAATTACAAGTTCATTTCTGAGTTACAGTATTCTTAAGATGACCGAAGCTGCTTCCACATAGAGATAAGATGGTCCTAACACTTTCATAACATTTTCCTATCTTCTCATTAGGATGGCTCATACTTGGCAGAGTTCCTGCTGGAAAAGGGCTATGAGGTGAGTGAGTAGTCTTGCTGACTGACTGCAGACTCATGGAATAAATTGGACAGAGCTTCCTTGTTGCTGTCACTCTCTGGTTATGTTTTCCATTCAGCATGAGATAAGAAATCAAAACGTTTGAAAAGAATGCACAAGATGAGCTGTAACCATGCCAGTGCATTGTACTGTTTATCATGGAGACTGCAATGGTGGAATCCCTCCGATCCTCAGGGTATAGCTGTTTTTCCACACTTCCTGCTTATTCAGATAAACAGCAGCCTGCACAAAGCAAAGCTACATTAAATTCATGTGTTACGATGCAGGAGGAAAAAGTTAACTTATTTTGAGAAGGTATTTTGCAGGGGTGGGAGTTGGGGACCTTGAAAAAATAAATTGAACTGTACTTCAGCAATTACGAAATGTTAGAATTTTGGTACCATAACACCCTACCACAGAATAAAAAGCTGAAAAGTGGTGCCTCATTAATGAAATTGATCCCTTTCCATTTAGCTGTCATAACAACATAATATGCATAATACAGCAATTCCCCTGTTCTTTAAAATGTTTTTGTCATCGTGGCCAATACAAATAGTTCCATCTTCTGTGTTACTTCTAACACTATTCAATATATTTCATAATAGTAAAGTGACACTGCTACTTTTATATTTGCAACTTAGAAATCGTGTCTTTTTAACATAAGCAAAAGGAAGAACAAGAGAGTGACTGAAATAAAATCAAGGAAACTGCCATGTACGAGACGTAAAACATCTGCTTCACTGGTGGTACTTTCACTATAAATAATGTTCTGGAAGTAGTTTGCCACTGCCTTTGGTTTTCCTTTTTTTTCTTTCTGGTCCATCTTACAAACCTGGGGTTTCTTTGTGGTCTGTCATCCAGGTCCAGGTCTAATCCCATTTAGTGCTGAGTTTGACCAGGGTTGGCGAGATGTAAATTAAACATTGCTATTGGTTATATATCGAGGTAGCAAAAATCTCCCTCTTTCTAATGTTCAAGGAAAAAATCTGAACCCATGAAGAGATGTTGAAATTTAGGTACATATTTATAGTTATGTAAGTTATACAAGTTCCATAGATATGTTTGTCAGAAATGTCCGATTATTAAACAAGAGAAAAAAGCACGGAGAAAGTGAGTGTCATTATTTTCATCCAGCTGTTTCCATTAAGTAGCTTTTGCGCAGCCAGTTGTGAGCTCAGTTTACAAGAGAAACTGTTGGATAGTAGTGTTGTTTCATGGAATCATTCCATCTCCTGGATCTTTATGGTGCTTCCCTGTTTTTCTAGTTGAATCAGACATTTCTGTATCACAAAACTGATCTCACAACGTCTGATATTGTGAAGCTTTATATCAGAAATATTTCCTGTACTTCTGTTAAATTGCAGGTACATGGAATTGTTCGTAGATCTAGCTCTTTTAACACGGGACGGATTGAACATCTCTACAAGAACCCGCAGGCTCATATAGAAGGAAGTAAGTGATTGTTGAAAGGTGAGATGGAATACATAGAGGACATATGTGATTTTGTTTTTATTGCTAATGTTTGTATAAGATTTCATCAGATCACTGGGACTAATTGTGTGAATGTCTTTTTTTAGTCTAGCCTCAATCCTTTTTTTAGCATTTGAAAAATACTTTATAAAATAATTTTGTTAATTTTTGTTCATTTCAACTGGAACAGAATATGAAATATTGTTATCACTAATAATCCCTGAAAAAAGCAAAGTAAGAAGACTTTTTTAGGATAGCAATATAGGTTTGCTAATATATTGCAAATTATTTTCTTGACTAATTAGAACTATTTCACAATTCTTTTTTTGGCCATATAAATTGCAATTTTTATCAAGCCCCTTTATGCATATCCATGTGAAATCAATATTAAAAATTTTAGTAAAATGAATTTGGTGATCAGATATCGAAATGTGAGCCATTACAGCACGGCAGCTTGATAACCAATCTTGTTGCTAACATCAGCCATTTCTAACAAACTAATATATTGGTGACTTATTTTCCAAGGTTCTGTTCCAACACAATTGTGTTAACCAGAATCATGGATAATAAAGCTGCAAAAAACCCAAAAACAGTTTATGAGAATTGGGACAAGGTCCTACAGCCTAATGGTCATCCAGTTCCTTCATCTTCCTTTCACAGATGTTGTCTAAGCACTGTTTCTGCATTTGTTCCTCCTCCTCCTCACTCAGATGTGGTAGATTTCATTAAGTCAGTCTACAATGAGAGTTTATGTGGCTTCCCTGTGCAGCTTCTTCAATGCAACTTATCTGATGGAAGATGGAAATATTTCACTGATACAATTGCTTGTGCTGACTGCTATCCTCTGTATGACTCACACTGTAGCAAAAGGATCCAACAGTTGATTGAAAGGACCATCCACTAAAATGGCAAAAGAGCCATGTAGATAGAGAACTCAGTGTGAGTAACCTCCTCCATCACCAGAGTCACTTTGTCTTTGAAGAAACGAGGTGCCATGTGGAGCCTCATGCGTGGGCTGGTGAGTGACAAAGGAGGAGAAGGAGCAGATACAGTTAGGCTGAAGTGATAACAGATTCTTAAAAAAATATCGTATATGCATATCTGAAAGCCTGCCATTTGTACATATATAAAATTAAGGCCCAATCATAACATGTGAAAACCTTTACATGTTATAGTTCTCTTCTTTATTTATCAATCATGAATATGTAAAATCACCTGATACTTAGACTTCAGATAATGAGGACCATGTACTAATAATATAATCATATTTACAACTTATGTGACTTCACCCATATACTTATTCTACATTAGTACAGGTAATCCTCGACTTACAGCTACAATTGAGCCCAAAATTTCTGTTGTGAAGTGAATTTTGCCCCACTTTATGACACTTCTTGTCACAGTCGTTAAATGAATCACTGCAGTTGTTAAATTAGTAACACAGTTGTTAAATTAATCTGGCTTCCCCATTGACTTTGCTTGTCAGAAGTTTGTAAAAGGTGATCAGATGACCCCGGGATGCTGCATCAGTCATAAATATCAACCAGTTGCCAAGCATCTGAATTTTGATCACATGAACATGGGGATATTGCAAAGGTCATCACTGAAAAACAGTGATAAGTCACTTTTTTCAGTGCCATTATAACTTTGAACAGTCACTAAATGAACCATTGTAAGTCAATTACTATCTGTAATTCAGGCAACCAGTTACAGAGCAGGAAAAATATTTTGTATATTGTGACTTGTAACATAAATGGTTTTAGAAAAACTGAACTAGGACAATATGTTGAAAGTAAATAGGACTTTAAATGTTTTCAGTTGACTTTTTGTATCACATAAGTCATTTTATTTCATCTTTTCTAATCATCTTTTTTATATTTTTGTCGGAAAGCCAGTTGTTACAAAATCTTATAGCTCATTAATTTAATTGATGCAAATTAAATTTCAGAATTTCTATGATTTATCACTCAGTGACTTACATTTCAAAGAGAAAAATATCTGACTTGGTAAAATATGAAGATCGGAATGTAGTGTATTATTAGAAAGCAAAAGTGATCTGCATTTATTTATAGTTATAATAAAAAATATATGTCTGCCTTACTTTTCAAGGAATTAGGAAAGTATAAATAGAAATGAACGCAACAGATGACATGAATTTTAACTTTTTTTTTTTTACTTGAAGATATGAAACTGCATTATGGTGATTTGACAGATAGTACTTGCTTGGTGAAAATAATCAATGAAGTTAAGCCCTCTGAAATTTACAACCTTGGAGCACAGAGTCATGTTAAAGTAAGTAATATTAATAAATCTCTTACAAAATAAATATATGATTATCTGGAAGCAAAAAGCATAGTATATTTTGTTGCTATTTATTTTATTAGATCCCATTTTTTAAAATTTTATTTGAACATATATCGATGAACAAAATTCTGAGAATGTAAAAATACAAAAGAAACATTAAATAATGGTTTAGGTAAACAAAAGTATACCAAATGGGTGCTGGTGTGCATATGCATATATATGTATATCTGTGTGTGTGTGTGTGTGTGTGTGTGTATACATACACACACATATATATATATGGGGAAGAAGCATGATTTGTGAGTATAAACATTTAAATAAATACAGCGAAGTCAGATGACTCACCTGTGGATTATTTAGTCATGTTAATTTCTTAACTGAAATTTGATTGGACTTTGGGATATTCTTTGAATGATGTAAAATACCCTTTTGCACTTTTTGCAATTATTTTTGTTTCAGCAGCGCTCTTCGTGTTCAAAAACCTTTTTAAATATTCATGAACATTATTTCTATAAAGTACATTGATATAAACAGTGAAGAATTATATATTCATTATCTATAAACAGGGATATATTCTCAGTTTGTTAAGGGGGTTCACATTGGAAATGACAAAGCAAGTCCATCTGTTTTATCAACAATGTGGTGGGTTTGACACTTCTCTGAAGAAGATGCCCTTGTAGGGGTCTCTGATCCCCCTTGGCCATACATGATGTAGATTTCTTCTCTTTTCCCTTCTCCAGAAGTTGAAGTTCTGCAAACCCTTCTATTCTATTCCTGCTTACCTTTCAACCTTTCTGGCCACTGAGAAATTTGCATCCTTATTTTTTCCCTTTGTCTTTTGCTTCTTGACCATCAAAGTGTTAAGCACAGACTTACAGTGATGGCGAACCTATGGCACGGGTGCCGCAGGTGGCACGCGGAGCCATATCTGTGGGCACACGAGCATTGCCCTAACTCAGCTCCAGCACGCATGCGCGAGCTGGCCAGCTGATTTTCGGGCCTTCCAGTCCCACTGGAAGTTGGGAAACAGGACATGTCCGGCCTCCGGACGGCCTCTGAGGAGGGTGGGGAAGGCCGTTTTCGCCCTCCCCAGGCTCCTAGAAAGTCTCTGGAGCCTGGGGAGGGCAAAAAACGGGCCTATCAGGCCCACTGTGTCATCGCGTGCACATGCATAGGGAGTACAGGGGGCATTGAATTATGGATGTGGGCACACACGCACATGATCTCCCTGTGCTCCCCCTGCTTTTGGCACGTGACGGCAATAAGGTTAGCCATCACTGCTTTAAAATAATAATAAAAACAATAATACAGTGGAGACATTATTATTAAATATTAAGCTTAAAAATCTAAACCTTAATCTTGTAACATAACGTAATGCATTTTGTAACTTTTTATCAATGTCATGCTTAGCATCAATTACACAAGTTAAGCAATCTTACAATCATTAATATCTTCGAACTTTTATTTAACATTGATTAGAAATGTTTTTCTCGATATTTAAAGATTTAATTTATCTAGATCATCACAATGTTAACAGTTTCCAATTTCTATTGTATAAATAACCCTTGTAGTCAGTTACAATACAATAAAACAATTAACTTGGTAAAAAAAATTAAGCCCAGAGATAAACATAATCAGTTAAAGGAATGAGAAGAATGATACTCTTACTGTTGTTCAGGGGTGATGTTAATGATGACAGTGATGATTTACTGTAATTAATTCAGTATTATTGCTTAAATGGAATTGCCATTAAATCAGTGACTCTTCAACTGAACTCTTGGTGACTTATCCAGACACGTTTATGTTTGATAGGTGTTTTTGCAACTTTGCAGTCAAACCTGTAGTTCTGGGTTTCCAGGGTAGTGTTCTGTACAAATATTAATCATTCCTAATCCTATTTACCTTTCTGTTTATGTTTCTGGGTTCAGGAACTGCTTCCTGCTTGTTAGTGTGGAAAGCCTATATTTGCTTCATATATTCTGCGAAAGAATTTTGTTTCACATCATTGTTACAATGTACAATCATTGTTTTCTTTAGCATTCACCTAAGAAGAATTAAATTAAATTTATCCAATATAGAAATAAAAGATAATAGGTTGAATTCCAGTTCAGTAGTTCTGTTTGCACATCAAAACCTTTCTGTATCTATATCTATACATTCCCATACATTCCGTTCCAAATGCTATTCCTGAATGTTAGAATATTCAAAAAGGCAATGGCATGTTGGATGGGATATTGCAGTGCAAGAGGGACATTATTACTCATAGGATATTCTGCCAAGTTGAATCTCTTCCACTCGAACAGGTTTGGATCCAATCCAACATTCTTTTTGTGTGTAAATGTTGGCGTGGACTTATCAGTGCATACAGTTGACACTTCTGTTTGCATGAAGGTTTTGTGTATGTGTCATTTCCACTGCCCCTTCAACCTATGACTGCATATGAATGCCCTACTATAGATCAGCTTTCAAATTTTTGACAGGTCATAAGATCTAAGCAAAATTCTGAATGCTCTGTGCAAAACATTTTACAAAACTCTCTTTAATAAGTGTCTATATATATTGTTTGTGCTTTCTGTTCAGCTTTGTTTT
Source organism: Sibynophis collaris (assembly GCA_036250565.1). Lineage (NCBI taxonomy): Eukaryota > Metazoa > Chordata > Lepidosauria > Squamata > Sibynophiidae > Sibynophis > Sibynophis collaris. Next base: position 114,452 of record JANHFK010001992.1, on the reverse strand, counting down.
CTTTTATTCTCATGTAACTGATTTGAATTATTTCAAAGAGTTGAGGAGTGATATGAAATTAAACAAGATAAATTTCCACATTACTGCCTCTTCTGTATTTATCCACAAGATAAGGAATGAAGATGAAAATATTTTTTTTCTGTCTTTTTTGTGCTTTTTGGCTCTACCTCTGCATTTCTGTGTGTTTCTCTGTTTCGATACATATATACATTCACAATTGATACTTTTCTCTCACTCAGTAATAGTAATAATTTTCATCGTTGCCTTTTGATTTTCTGGAATGTAGGCAATATTGTACTTTTTAATATTGTAAAATTTTTGCTTTTAAGTGTTTGGATCTGACATTATTTTCAATATTATGATTTGTCGCATAATATTTGGATTGGGAATATTCACCTATCAAGTCCTTCCTAAGGATCTGGCATAGGCAGATGTTGTTTGATGGTGTTAAAGATATCAGCATAGGATGTAAGTTGTTCCAAGTAAAGCTTCCGTTTGCAATTGACTGATGGTGATTTTGTCAATGCTGATGGTGTTCAAGTGATGCTCCAGATGTTTTGCAATTGCACTCAAGGTGCCTATTACTATTGGTACTATCTTTGCTTGCTTTTGCCACTGTCCTTCTACCTATATTTGCATGTCCTTGTATTTTATGATTTTCTCCAGTTCTTTCTCTTCCATTCTGCTATCTCCAGATATTACAATGTCCACTATTTTTGTGTGTTAAATCTGGGGTGTTATGTGGTGGTTCTTACCTGAATATTATTATTATATTTTATAACTCAAATTCCTAAAGCAATTCACAGTTTATGAGACAGTCTGGTATAATGGTTAAAGGGGTGACACTAGAAACTGGGAGACTGAATTCAAAACCAGTATAAGTATAAAGGCAGCGGGGTGACTGGATCAGTCACTCCCTCTTAGACTTAGTATTGCCAAGAAAACTACACAGATTTCTCCAGGCAGTTGCCTGGAATCCAGACTGACTTAAAGGTACCCAAATCCCCCAAATACAAAAGCCAGCCACTGGATAATACCAATTCAAATAAATCTGAAATTCAATGCAAGACAGTTTTGGGGTTATTAATATTTTGTGTGGGATTTAACAGTTGTACCCGCATTAAGTCTTTTTATTTGTCTTTTATGTTTTTGGTGTCTTCGTGTAGCTTTCATATATACCGTAGTTATTATTTTATAGTGGCACTGTACATCATTGTCAGATAGTCTAAGCTTACCCAGTATTTTCTTCATTTTTATGCAATATTGTTTCTATGCTATTGATTAAATAGGTTTTCCCCTTCCAGTTAATTTTATGTGAGCACTGCTAAAAGTAAGGAAAATAAAGTAATAGGATGTTGGTCTGGTTTCCTGTAGGAAACCAACAAAAATAAATCATTCTTGGAATGGGTCTATCGAAGTCCAGGGAACATGGATAAAGTACTGGATAAGTAGATAATTATGTTGTACAGAACAACAAAACCAGTAGATAAAAGTGGCTTATCTAGTTCACTTATAAATCCTAATTTTAATGCAGCTTAGTGAGTAATCAATCAAAAGAAATGCTCCAGGTAGTCCTTGATTTAGGACCATTCGTTCAACAACCATTCAGAGTTTAGTAGTGCTAAACAAAGGGACTTGCGATCAGTTCACAAAATTATGGATTAGTTTTGTTTTAAATATTTGCTTTAAATATTTCACAAATCCACATATATTCATCTCTATTTCTTCATATAACTAATATTTAAAGTTCGTCACACACACACACATTTATACACACAAACATATATTTCAATTATATTAAATAATAGTTATTATTTCCTGCTTATAACAATCTTTACAAATGATTTAATTTAAAAAAGTATTGAAACATCAATCAGCCTTATCCAACATATTAATATTTTAAAAATGTATTTCTCTTCATAGGTCTTCTAAAATATACTCCCCAGTTATTGATAAAACAAACTTAGAATAGAACAACAGAGTTGGAAGGGACCATGGAGGTCTTCTAGTCCAACCTCCTGCTTAGGCAGGAAACCTTATCCAAATCATTGATGAAGATGTTGAAGAGTACTGGGCCTAAAACAGAGCCTTGGGATATCCCACTGCATACTTCCCTCCATATAGATGCAGTTCCATTGAGGACTACATGTTGAGTGCAGTTCGTTAGCCAGTTACAAATCCAACTGGTGGTGATGCTGTCTAATTCACATTTTTCTAGCTTATCCTCTTTTAACTGTTCTGATGGAATTTTAAAATATATATTTATAGAAACTGCTACTTTCATGACTTTTTCTTAGTTTTATTTAGAACAAACGTTTTTATTTGTTTAAATTAAAAATAAATATTTGTTTCCAATATAAAGGAAAGTTTAAATTCGAAATAAAAGAACGTTTCCAAGCATCTTGTATAATAATTGAAAAATCATATAAGACTGGAAATGATAATGGTTTGTTATAGATCATGTAAGTTGTTGTGGGACTTTTTATATTCAAGGGATGGAATATGTCCTCATGATGTCTGATACTAGAATCTTACAAAAATTAGTTATAAGCCAAGGTTTTACTTCTCACAAGGTTCATTAACTAACTTTGGGCCAGAAAAATGCCCTTAAGCTTGGAGTTTTCCATTTACAGAATGGAAATGATTTGAGGATGAGATGACAGTGAAGAACTAGCATGTTAGATATATATAGCCACAGGTTCTGTTGTCATTGTATTTCCTTCTTATAACTATCATTATAAGTGATTTAGTTTTAAAAGATACTGAACCATCAATCAACATTAGTAAAATCTTTGGACACCCATAGATGGAGTGATCTAAAATCAATATTCAGAGCATCCTGGCAGAAAAAACAGGGCTATGCTTCATATGACACACAGGATATTTCTTGGCATCTGTTTTTATCTGACAAGTTTATCCATAGGATACCTTCATTTGGAAGAAATATAGTGCTATTTCTTCTCTCACTCTAGGGGTTCCAAGTTAATTATAAGACTGTTGAGTGGTGGAAGAAGAAAAGGACTCCCATGATTTTCAGTCTAAGTTTCTAACCTTATATAATGGCAGATATAATTTTATTACATGGCAGAGATCATTAAATTATTTAACCATCCTACCCATATAGGAGTAACCTGTTAGGATAGATTAAATCTATGCTCCTATTGTATGCATTTTAAAGCATTGTGATATATTCCTGATAGAAAAATAAATTTTATTTTGAATGAGTGTTTAAATCTATGGGTAGTGCTTGACTTACAACAGCGATTAGGACAGGAATTTCAATTGCTAAGCATGCGGTTGTAAAGCAGTAAGGCTGTAAAGTACAATCACATTGCTTAATGACAACAATCCCTTCAGTCCCAGTTGCCATCATTAATTGAACTGCGTGGTTATTAGGTATGGCAACTTCCTGCCGATTTCCCACAATGAAACTCAGTAGGAAAGCCAGTAGGAAGTTGCAAGTCCCAGGGCTGCAGATAGGTAAGTGACTTCTATCAGGTGGGGAAGGGAGCAAGAGTGTGTGTGGGTGCAGGGAAGAATCAGGGAAGGTGCAAAGTGGTGTACAAGAGGCACTGCAGGTTGAGGAGGGTGTAAGGGGATATTCTAGAAGCACTGTGTGGGTCAGTGAGGGGGTATGCAGGTTACGGAGGGTGCATTGGGGTGCAAGAGGCATGAGTCAGAAAGAGTGAACTGTTCAGAGATGATTGCATCCTTGTTTTATTCAGGCAGTGTTTCTGCTCAAGAGAGAATGGGGGGGGGCACAGGAAAAGACAGACAGTTATTTTTACTAATTCTCTCTTTCCACCTTACCCATTGAAAACCTACTTTGGGTATCAAGTAACAGTCCAGTGCACTATGATAGAGAGCTGAGAGCTGGCCGAAAGTGGCAATCAACAAAAATTGTCTCCTGTCCTACTTGCTGGGAGGAGCTTCTTATAAACCTTGATTTCTTTTACAAATGAATGAGCATGTCTGGATCCAAACCACACTATTGACAATCTAAGGTTGCAATTTTATAAATATTTACTTCAGTGAGAATAACATCAAGGCAAATGGGAATTGGATTTTGGTGTTAATAAATAAAAAACTTATTATTTATATGAGATTAATAACTAGGATTTAAAAAATTTAAAATGTGTTTCATTCATGTGACATGACAGAAAGAGAGAGAAAGGAAGAAATACCTGTATAATTTTTAAAAACCTCTCCTTCAGGCCTAAAATTTGCTTTACTATAACATAAATACTAAGGATGCAATATGCCAGCAAATATGATAATAACATGTAAATGCTGTCACAAGAACATTTCTTCTTTGCTTCACTTACACTGAAGGACATATTTAAACACAGAATGCCAATAGAAATCTTTACATTCTTTGTTTTCGTTTGATCCAAGAAAATTCAACCGAAGATTGTATTTTTCAAAACAGGGCATTGACAGACATGTTTTCTTTTTGTCAAATAGATGGCAGCAGAGTGTTAGATAATGAACCATTCAGTTCCTTTGACTGTAATGAAAGAAGGATGACAGACAGTATAGGCTTCTATCAAGCATAGCCCTGTAGAAGTTGTAGTTATACATTAAATAAGAAAGAATGTTACTATTAATAATGCATAAGAATAGAAGACTAGAAGACGGAGAAGGTTATGCAATGCTATACATTGTGAATAGTTCCAGGTGGGAATGCCTAATCTTTTAAGGTATGAGATCAACTCATGAAATGTGATGGAAGTTAGCTAAGAATAATATACACATCAAAATAAATAGACAGAGAAAAAATAGAAAGTGTTCACAAGTTTTAAGTGAATTGACTACTGCCTTGAGGTACTACGAGACTAAGCCTGCATATCACTTTAAAGATAAGCTAGTCAGAGAAAGAAAATGTCAGTACTCAGATTTGACTGGCATTATTTAAGAGTGAGGCTCAAGAATAAGAATAATATATTATTTTAAGGAAGTATTTGTCACACATACTGTGGAAGCTGTTTTGCAATATATTTTGCTTGCAGCTCTTGAAAGCTTGTGCCTTTTAATAAAAGTTGTTAGCCAGAAATGTTGTTACCAGATTCCTTCTAAGTTTTTGAAATGAACAAATATCCTAAAATAATTTTCACTAAAATGCATACAGATTAGAATTAGGCAAGATATGTTTATGTTGGTTTCTAAAATTAGATTTTATAAAAATGCTTTCTACTTTTGCTTATCAATAATTTAGGCAATAATTAACAGTTGCTGTACATTTATACTACATTTATATTTAGAATATGAATATATATTCCTGCCAGTTCATCAAGGCATAAACAGAAATACTTTAATTATTAGTTACTTGGGTCAGATTAAATAAAAGTTATTAATTTATTCCTGTATTTATTAATTGAATGTGAATTTTCTCATACTGCCAAACTATATCATTGGCCATTATTTAGCAAAGGTTGAAGTATATTACAGTTATGTGAATAGATAAATATATTGCAGTTCATCATATACCTTATTGCATATTTAATACACTGTTTAAAATAGATTAGTCATATTTAAACTTCAGCTGTTTGAAACTGCTAATATAATTAGACTTGTTTTTACAATTCTTCTTTATATATGGTAGCAATTATTTTTCCACTGTAAAACTTAGCTATATTAACAAAAAATCCGTTTTAATCCTCTTGTGTTTATTAAAGCAAATTATGATTAGCATGGATTTCTGATCGAACTGTTCCAATATAGAATTAATAAAACTTGATTAACGTTAAGGGAGTGAATAAAAATTAGCTTATTGGGACTTTGAATATCAATAATACATATCATCTTAGCAAAGCAAAAATTAAATTTAAGAAATGAAGGGATAAAATTATTTAAAGTAATGTAGCAAATGGTTACATTTAACATGTTTATCATGTTTATCAATATGATAGAAAAAAATAGATGAAGAATTAGTGGCTATAGTCTGAAGAGCTGTTCATACAACTAAGCTGCATTGTCATAATATAGAAAGTAGCAGAAACTGATCCTGATTTAATATTTGCTTTGTTCTGAGTTTTCCCGATTCTCTAGCAGTGTTGTAATTTTCCATTTTTTCTCTCTGTTATCCTCACTGTGAACAGTGAATAAGACAAAAGATGGGGTACAGTATTTACAGTAGTAAACGCCAGGTAAGTCCAAACAAATGAAATGTGGTAGCTAAATATTGAATTAGTGAGAAGCATTGGATTATAATAAAATGCTTGTCTATTTTCATGGCTAAAAAACATTTTTTCTAGTAGAAACATGAAATGTTAAGTCCTCATCCGTGCTTTAAAAGAAACAGTGTTTTATTTAAGTTGTATAGTTACTGTCAGAGGGCTATACATTCAAACCATAATGAAATTAGAACAACATACATTATTAGGGGTTGAAGCTAAAATGAAGTTACAGATCTAACGTGTGTGTGTATAAATATAAATATAAAAAATGGGTCAGGCTTATTCCTGCCCAATTTGGAATCTAATTCTAACTTGTTCTTAATTAATTCTTAACAAGTTGTTCAATCAAGCTCAGTTTTTGGTGACTGGATGGGCACATTCATGTTGTTTTCTTGACAACAGGAAATAAGCAGTTTACCATGGGTGTCCTGTATGTTGTTGTTTTTCTTGTCTGTCTACTCAATATCCATAAAAGTTCCTGGTGGATTCCCATCTAAGAATTAATTCTGCTTAACTTTTTAAAGATCAACCAAAACTGGATAAGTGGTCTCACTTTTAGTGACCTAAGGTAATTAGGAGCCCAACATTTTTATTAGCTCTCAATCAAAATATTATAGTTTAGCAAGGATTATTATTTATTCTTAACAAAATTGTTACAGTGAATTAGGTTATACCTAATAGTGTCTCTACCAGTAAACTGAATGTCATTGGCAGATCAAATTCCCTTTCCTATTTCCATTGCCCCAAATTATTGACTTTAGAAACGTAACTGAGCTATGCAGGGATTTTCAGAAGAGAGGAAGGGGGGGGAGGGGAGAGAAAACTAGCATAGCACAATCAGAAATCACAAGATTGGATTGAAGCCAAGAAGTATATAGATTCTCTTGGCTGCTGAAGAGAAAGAATGAAATTAAAGAAATAGGTTTTTGCTCATGCATCCTGTTTCCTGCCCAAATTTGCTTAGGATCATCTCCTACCCCACAGAGCAGATTTTGAGAGTCTAAGGAAACAGCAGGGTGAGAGGAAATTGGTCTCCTTGAGACACCATCAAGAGCCGTCTTTCGATTCTGTAGTTCCCTTTATAAAAGCTACATGTAAAATTAGAAAGCAATTCTAAAATTTGGTCTTTTCATAGTAGCACATTTTATTAAAAAGCATATATTTTTGTGGAGTACAGCTTGTGGAGTTCATCATATATGCAGAACAGCTAAACTGATATAAGACTGAAATTAAAATGAAGTGGGAGGAAAACTAGAGGGGAATTTCTTGCGTGTGACATACATTTATACCAACAATTACTCTCCAAAGCATCTTCACATGATTTTAATTTAATATGATATATGCCATAATTTGCCAGCAGTTGACATCATAATGCAAAACAAAGACAAAGTAACATCAGAGCATTTTAACTCCCCAAGATTTATAGATTTCAAAGTATCATTTTTGAAAAGAAGAAATTTAACTAGTACAATCGAATGGGAGATTGCTGAATTTACATATATTAACAGATTTCAGGCCATCTCAAAAGGTCTCAATAAAAACAATAGGCTTTTAACACATTACAATAGGGATAAAGAACCTGTAAAGTGTCTCACATGGAACCTGCCTCTGCTTAACCAACCTGCCTCTCCTTCCACCCCCACCCCACATTCTTTTATCCCAATTTAAATCCTATCTCAATGTATCTATCCTATGCATTTGATGAAGTTAGCTCAAATTCAAGAAAGCTTATCGCTTTTAATAAAATGTAATGGGCTGAAAATGTACCCTTAGATTCTGTCTGATTTTTAGCTGCCACTCATCGACTAGGTCTCTTCCTAAAATAAGTCATTTTGTCTTTATAGTACAACTACTACAATATTAAACTTTAAACATTGAGAATTGTGCTACCTTTTATATTCCTTATTAAAAGTTTTTGATTTAGAGCTATATAGCTGTAAATTTAATCATTAACCAATTTTTAAAAAATGTTTCTTACAGCAAATGAATAACATAAAGTTACCAACAATTAAGCCTCAGTATCATGCTATGCCAGTATCTTACACTTTAATTTTTTCTTAATTCTTTCCACAGGAAAAAGAGAAAGTCAGAATTGTTTAAATGTTTTCATTGCTATCACTTTCTGATTCCCCCCCCTTTTTTTTTTGCTTAGGTGATAAAAATGAGAAGTACTGTTAAATTATTTTACATTCAAAGGAGTTTGATTAAAACCATCTGTTTCACAGTTTAATCATCAGGCCTGTCATGAAAAATAGGCCAAGCATCCTCAGGGAACTAGTAGATATATTTAGTTAGGAAAATAATAAAAAGTGAAATGAAAAAATATGCAGATATCAAAAGTGAGTGATCTATAACAACCTTTTCTTTGCTTCTGGATATGCTGGAACAGACTACCTATAAATCCTTACATTGTCAAGTTAAAAGATTTTATTTCGTTATTCAATAGAAATAAATTTTTGGAAACTCCAATTCTTTGATTTCAGTTTGAATTAAAAAACACACCAAGAGAAGTTGTCTCCCTCTTCCGTCTGTACAATGGAATAAATTAAAGGCATTCATCAATTTTGTGACCTTTGTGATGGCTGTGATTGAACATTTGTTTCTTCTTAATAGACTGAAATACAAACAAAGCTTGTAGACTTCTCATGCAACAGATTATTTTTCCTTCCCATTGTGTAAGCCACAAAATCACAAAATTTTCGATTACTTATTTCTTTCTAAATCTAAATTAAGTACCTATGTTTCTAAACTCAGTTTGGGTGCGAAGCTATAAATTAAATGTGATTACTAAAATCTGAACTTGTTCATGAACTATAGTTGCAGAGTTCAGATGTAACAGAAACAAAAACTGAAACTTTAGAATTTATACCAAAAAAAGAGGAGCTCATTTGTTTTATGTGGTATAGCAAGATTTCTTAATATCTTAGCTATGATTTTGCTAATTCAATACTAATAATAATTATCTTTAAATTGGATTTTGAAGTCTAGATTCAAACTCAAATATACTTTTTGTGTTATTTGATTGAAAACTAAGACTAATTGAAGTTAATCCAAGGCTAACTGTAAAACAATATTTTAAAGGAGGGGGGGATAAGAGGAGATAGCCTGAGAGATGGATGTGCCACTGTACCTTCCTAAGCCTGAGAGGGAGTGATTGGTCCAAGGTTACCCAGCTGACCTTGTGCCCAGATTAAAATATTGTGGGAGTTCCAAATACAGACTGATAAAGTCTTGGTTCATAACACATCATATTTAACTGTGGTTGAAAAGAAAAAAGCGTTGATAATTGAGATCTTTCTCTCTCGCCCCCCCCTTTTTTAAAAAATTAGAAGATAAGTAAAAGGGAAGCAGAAAATAAACTGAGAAAAAATGAATTGTCCTTTACAATCTATTACATCTAATAAAGATGGATGAAAAGAGAATCAGAGCAAATAAAAACGAGTATTTTTAACCTATGTTAACCTATGTTTTCCCTCATTTGAGCATTTAGGATTAGGCAAAATTGTAATAGATGCAACTAATAGCAATTAATAGCTACAAGTTATAACGACTTGTAGTGCTGGAACCAATACAAAAAGTCGTGGCCATCTAGTATTCCTAAATCAGGTTTTGGGAAATATGAACGGAAGGATGAGGCAGAGACTTGAGAGAATACTGGAGACATACAGTTTTGTGAGACAAAAAGTATCAAAGTATCAGATACAAGTAAACCTAAATTTATTACTGCCTCAAGCACATATAAACAGTGACCGAAAATCTTAAGAGTGAATTCTTTAATATTGGTTGAAGAACTGTTTATTGATTAATTATAGCCAATTTATAGCCTAAGTATCTTGGGAGGATTATGATTATTAACAGTCATAAAATAATATTTTTACATTTTAGAGTAACAGCAGCAGAGAGTAGTCTAGTAAGGAGACATTTTTACAAAGGGGGGTAGGAAATGGCTACGTTGTATTTGATAAGTCCCAAATCCAAAAGTAACAAGACAAATCTTTGCTTGACCACCAAACTCAGACAATTTTGGCATCAAATTTGCTCCCAATCCAGAAAAGCAGGGTAGTGACAGAGTAATACTTAATCTGAGTGAAAGAGATGAGCCTGAGAAATGCCAAGGCTGCCCATGTGTTCTTTAGAAGGGAAGGCAACATCATCTATTATTTGTGGTTTATGTCTTATTGTTCCGGGATTACGATTTCATAATTCTGTCATCTATGAGTCACAAACCACAAATCACTGTTTTATAATAAATCATTCAGTTCACTGGCTCTACTCCAACTTGTTACAGCATCCTTATACAATGTGACACTGGCATTCCTTCATCTGTCTAATGATGGTGTCAATTCTATATTGGCAACATCCAGTTCCAGATCCCCCAATGATCTTGTTCAGTGGTAATCTACAGACGTATTACAGAATGGATCCCTCTGGGGGTCCCATAGATTAACAGCAGTGGAACTTTAAAAAAGTCCCTGAAAGCCATCTGAAATGTACAGTCCAAGTAAGAATGAAGCTATTAAAGAATAGTACTTCACACCTTTGTCTCAACAGTGGGATACCATAGTTCATGATATTACAAACTCTTAAATATTCTGTCTCTTGACCCAACATCAGGATCAATCTCAAAATTGGTGCCAGATAGCTGGATTTCCTTACAAGGATAATGGATTTACTATTGACTTTCTATGGGAAGTCAATCTTTTGCTTTTCCACTCTAGTTTTATGCTGAATCAGATCTAGCCAGAGGAATCTGGGTGAGTTAACTGTCACCTGATCCATCTGCCTATGTGTTGGTAATGTACATGAGGTTGGTCTCGCATCCACAATCATATATGGATACAAATGAACTTAAATATATACATTATATTGCATGAAACTATTTATAGAATTACAAAGAATGAGCCCTTTTAAATTAGAGAAGGATGAAGTAAATTGATTTGATATATAATAAATATGTTTATTATGATTGAGTTGACTCAATGATTATGACTCAAAGATTGAGTACCAAAACATGCACCTAATGAACTTGCTGGAATCCAATGGGTTTCATTACTTCAACCGAAGACCTAAAATAACAAGAAAGGCAGGGAATATTGTTTTTCCATAGCTGAATCCAAAGAAAGATCAACTGGGACGGTAATGAACATAGTAATGTTAGCTTAAGGAAGGAGGCAATTGAAGAAGTTGAGAAGAGCTCCCTACTCTTCCCTTTTTCACCCATTAAATGGCCAGTATTCTGTTAATCTATTGTGTTAGTGTTATGAAGTACTTCATTTTAAATGTATTTCCATCCTTTGGGATAGTAGTCACCATTTGTGTACTTTCTTTTTTTTTTTTTTTTGGTAAAAAAGGTTTTTTATTTTTTAAAAAAAGAAAAGGAACAGAACAAGACATAAGATCATATACAGTGTATAAATGTAGTAACTCAGCTGGTAGTTACATTCGGGTGCTTCCATTGATCTCCTTCTTATCACCCTATTTATCATTCTTCTTCATACGTTTCATCATTTGTGTACTTTCTATGGAGGTGACTTGCAGAGAATTTCACAGGAACCAACTAAATCCATTTAATTCCTTCTTTATATCTAGTATATGTATTGAAGAATCTGCTTATTTCTAAATAGTATGAAAGAATCATACTGTATTTGTTGGCGTATACATATGTATCCATCATGTTCTATTTCAGGATAAACCATGTTACAAAAACATTTAGAAAAAATAAGGAATAGTAACAGAAAAAAGCTAGAGGCATGGGAAGAGGAAAGGAAATATAAATCTGTTTTACATTAACTCAGTTTGCTGTATTCTCTGTACATGTATATCCTTTGAAGAGCCATGGTGGCACAGTGGTTAGAATGCAGTTTTACAGGCTAATTCTGCTGACTGCCAACAGTTCGATTCTGACTGACTCAAGGTTGACTCAGCCTTCCATCCTTTCAAGGTTGGTAAAATGAAGATCTAGATTGTTGGGAGCAATATGCTGGTTCTGTAAACTGTTCAGAAAGGGTTGTAAAGCACTGTGAAGTAGTATATAAGTCTAAGTGCTATTGCTAGCAAATCATCCATGTTTCCACCATATCCATTCTCTGATGCGTGTATTTCCTTTTGCTCTTTAAAGTCTCACCTCTCTCTTTTAGAATACCTCATCAATTCTATCCAACTATAACTTTCTTGAACTTTCCCTTCCTCTTAAACCTCTTCTTTCGTGCAGTTGTTTTAGAAATGTCATTTCATCAGAAATGTCATTCATTCACTTAATGGGACCAAACCACTTCTGTGTACTTTTTTTTTTACTGATCACTCATTTCACATCATTTCTGCATTCAAGTCACAGTCATTCATCGCTTTTTCATTCTTGACCTATGTCTTCTTGTTTTACCAGATGCCATTGAGTTACCTATTTCCATTGCATTCAGTCTATGTTTTAAGTTGTGCTTGACATACCTAGTTCCCATTTCAATATAACAAAGTGGGCAGAAACCAAACAGTTCACTTCTTTTCATGCATTTTCATTGTAGCAGCTGAGCACATACCTTACTACCCAGGGCCTACCTACCATCATTTTTATATCTTACAAATCCTAGTACAGATTTATCTAGTTGCTCTAGTTTTAGCTATTTATCATAGCATAACAAATTTAAGTTTCTGGAATTTTATGAGCTAGTTGAGAGACTACAATGCCTCAATCAGCTGTTCTGCAATTAGGGGTGTGGTGCAGAGGTGACAGTGAATGTGGCAGAACTAGTTCTTAAATATTTACCAGCACACCACTTGTGTTAACCTTAGTTTATTGACTTACAAAATAATGTTTAGAGATCTTGCACAGAATGTCATTAGTATGTTCAAGGTAAGACTGGGCTTTAATTATGCTTTTAGGGTACTTGCAAGATATGGTAAAATGTCCCAAGGCTGACTTGACACTGTTTTGACCATTTGTAGGGAATGCTACATGTGATACTCTAATTTACTTAAAAAAAAAAGCATATAAGCACAAAATATCAATTATTTTATTTCTGCTTAAAAAAAGCAATGTAACTTTTATATATGTATGCATGCAGTATTTAGAATGTCTCCTACATTAAGATATAAAAGAGAATTCTTTGATGTAGGGACTTTGGCTGTCTTTCTGCCATTTTTCAAACAAAATCGTTCTTCCTCTTCCTATTTTTGCCACAACAGCTTTGTGAGGTGGCTGTGCTTTCATACCTAAGGCAGAACTTACACAGGGTAGTAAAATCATATAAGTCGTATATTTGTAACTTGTACCTATAATACTTGTACCTCCAATTCTTCATATTATAAATGTGTCTTTTGTTTTGTCTGTTTGCAAACTGCTGGATTATTTTAGTATTTTTGTTAGTGTTCCTAATTCTGTGTATATGTATGATATTTTTGTTCAGAAGACCCAAAAAAAATCCCTCTAAAATGGTTCACTGTTTTTAATCCTGTGCCAGTGAGTAGATTTTTTTTAACTGTCCCAGATATATTAGTATTTCAAAGAGGATGTTTTGTATAACTTGCATATAAATATGCATTAAAATGATAAATATTGCTTTAATAGAATTTTGATGATTCGGCGGAATACTGCTTTATCTGTAAATAAATGGAATGCAAGAAAATCACTAGCTGGTTTTTCCATTTATGGAGGCACAATTTGTAAGAATGGAATTCTTTATGAACTCTTAAATAAATTGTTTTAAAATAAAACATGGAACAGTTGTTCTGTGCAGTATCATTTTAAAAATCTTTTTAGTACATCTTGCAAAATGGAAGACAGACAATCAGCATAAATATGGTGTACGTAATTTCAACACCAAAATTGCTGTGGAAGTCTGTTTACATTTCTGACATGTGTCTTTCCATCAGAATTTGGATCACAAGAAAGTTATTTTTCTTGTTTGAGCAAAAGCCACATTTTCATAGTGGTAATTGTGTCAGTCTTAAACTAAATTCAAAATGTTTGATCTGATAACTATTAGGCTCTTAAAAACAAGTGGTCAGCCATGCTGAAGCAGGGAGTGGAAGGGTGACAGTCAGCTTTATGGCCAGAGCCAGAAAAATCAATTTTATTTATTTAAATAATTTACATGGCCAACCAACTCATAACAGTGAAAATGAGGAATCAGAGGTCATATTTTATTCTGATTGTGTGTATTTGATGCAGCTGCTTTAATTTCAAAGGATAAATGCAGTTATTTGGACAGAATAAATAATTGCTAGTTCATAAAAAGATGCTTCTCTGTCTTGGAGTAGGTAATCCCCAGTGAGTTGTTAGAGGAAAAATAACCTTAACATTTAAGTTCTTTATAGCCCCAATTCATAATTTATATTTATTAGAAAGGCCTAATAAGTACATTGAAGTGGGGCAACCCTGGCTTATATGATTAGGACCCTGAGTCATAAGACCATTGAGAGGTTGAGGGCTCAGCAGTTCAAAACCTAAGAGTGAGCCGCGTGACAGAATGAGTTCCCTTCAATTTGTTCCAGCTCTTGCCTACTTAGCAGAGTGAAAGTATACAAATGCATGTAGATAAATAGGCACCACTTCGGTGGGAAAATACCAGGGACATGAAAGGAGCCTTCTCAGGTGTCCTCTTGGGAATGGTGATGTCATTGGTTAAACCTTTTGACCCAAATGCACCTTGATAAAAAGGTGCTTCTGACACGAAGGTAGTAGTACTAGTACACTAAAGGTTTTTGTTGCTTAAAAGGCCTAGGATGTGTTGCAGTTTATCTGAGTTAGATTGAGAGTGAGTATAAAAGTAAAAGGAAGACTACTGAAGTAGTACTTGAGACTCTAAAGCCTAAAAATTATTGTAGAAGGTAGATTACTTTGGGCAGATTTTACTGTAGTTGCACATATTTCATTAGTTAGTGTTCTGTACAATGAGATTTTGGTTAAGTTGGTAGTAAGAGGTTTAGCATGCAAAAGAATCTTTAAAAATAAAATCATACTAGCCATGTATAAAATATTTCTGGGGATAAGGTTGTATTTTATTAATTTTTCTAAAGCATATATATTCTAAACTTCAGAAACAGTGGAAAGCATGCAGAGTGCAGAATTCTTTGTTAATTTTTTTGTGCCTAGTAGTCATTCTTGACTCCTACCACCAGCCTAGACAAGTGTCTGCCGTTCTCTTGGCAAGGTTTTTAGAAATGGTTGGTCATTCCCTTCTTCCAAGATAACTGAGAGAGATAACTGGCCCAAAGTTACCTAGATGGCTTTGTACTGAAGGTAGAATTAGAACTCAGAGTTTCTGGTTTCTAATCTGATATTTCAATCACACATCAAATGGGCTGTCTCTCGTAATGTTACCATTTATATTAGCCATAACTATTAGTTAAGAAGAGAGACATCAATAGAGTGAACTGTCCCTATTATTTTTATTTCTCTAAATCAGTCCTATTGTATTTCCAGAAGCATTGAGACTGCAATTTCCAGAATTGCTTCCAACCTGTATCATAGGCTGTCAACCTTCCCCAATCTTTCACATTTGTGGACTTCAACTTACAAAATTCTCTAGCCCCCTGCTGAAAATTCTAGGAGCCGAAATTCTCACATCTAAAGAATGTTGGGAAGGGCCAAGTTGTTCCTGTACAGGATACTCTTGCCTGCATGCTTGTCTTACTCAAACTCATCCTAGTTGTCAGTCTTGTTTTGGGGTGATTGTATGAATTACAGGCTTCCATTGAGATGTTATATAAAGGTTGACAAATAGATATATCATGGTTTATTTCTTGCATCAGAATGTTGTATAATGTTCTACACATGCAAACAAAAATATTATTTCATTTTTGAAGATATTATAAAATATACGATTCAGTTCAGCATTATGAAAAATGGTTTTGTTTTGTATAAACAAGTTAGCACATGTCTTGTGTATATGCATTCTGTATTGCTTTGAACGCAAAAAAAAAATCTGGTTATTAACAAATTGTAATTTATTGCTGCTTCCAAAGGTGAATCACACCCAGACTTCTTTTTAATGTTTTTAACCAAAATGTTTTTCATTTTGTTTGGCATCAGATTAAGGAAATTAATGTCTGTTTTATTTATTTTTCTAGAAAATGAATTGAATTATTTGGAGTGTTTATTTTCACTAGTAAGATATTGAAATATGTATCTTCATTCTCTAACTGAGGTACTTTGGATCACTCAAGTAGGGATTCTTAATTGTTATACAAACTATGAGAAATTTTAATTGCACTATTTGAGATAGTTGTTTCAATAGGTGTACAGGTAGTTCTTACTTGCCAACCATTAATTCAGTGACCATTCAAAGTTACAATAGTGCTGAAATAATAACTTTATGGGCCATTTATGACCTTTGCAGAGTCCCTCAGTCATGTGATCACCATTAGAGTCAGTGTGCATTATCCTGTGCCAGAGCTGTGGCATTTTTCTTTTCTCCATTTGTAGAGCAGAGAATGGGGAAGAATTTCAAGAGAGAAAGCTGTTTGCTCTTCTACACATCAAGAGCAATTCAATTTCAATTTCAATTTATTCGTATTTCTAGACCGCCCCTCTCCCTTGTGGGACTCGGGGCGGTTTACAGTCAATCAGTATAAAAACATATAGTACAAAATTTAAAAACATCCTAAAAGCAAATTA